>PVLD010006073.1:0-104756 GCA_004027595.1 Dinomys branickii | reverse complement strand
TTGCAAAAGCTCTTATCTTCCTGTTTACTCTTATCTCTTCCATTGTTCTTTGATTTATTTCTGCCTTGAGTTTCTCATGTAAGAGAAACCTTATGATATTTAAGCTGTGTGTCTGACTTACTTCACTTGACAATACGGTCTAAAGGTGCATCAGCCACTTTTCCTACAAATGACTTAACTTTATCCTTCTTTATGGCAGAGCAATACTCCACTGGGTATGAATACGTTGTCTTTACCCATTCATCTGTTGATGGACACACAGCCGTTCCCGAGGCATTGCTGATGTGAGCTGTGCCGCTGTAAATATGGGTGTTCCTGGCTCACAGGGCCAGTCTCTGGCACACAAGGACTTCATAGAGAAGGGCATCACAATGCCCAGTGTTAGCCGGGCCTGGTGGCGCACACCTGTAATCCCAGCACTTGGAGGCTGAGGCAAGAGGATCATCGGGAGTTCAAGACCAACCTGGGCCACAAAGTGAGCTCAAGGCCAGCCTGAACTGCATAGCAAGACCCTGTCTCAAAAAGACAAAACAAACAAACAAACAAACAATGCCAGTACTCAGGAGGCTGAGGCAGGAGAAGTTCAAGACCAGCCTGAGCTACATAGCAAGACCCTGTCTCTGAAACAAAACACAAAACAAAAAATCCCTGAAAACAAAATTAGCTGAAAGTGGGGGTTGGTGGGTTTGTGAGTCATGCCAGGCTTTCGCTCTGTCTCGCATTCCCGTCTGGTTCCTGTCAGTTTCCCAAGGCTGGCTCTGCCACGAACCCCAGGACCCACCCCACAAATTCCTCTGTTGCTTAAATCACCCTGAGTCAAGTCCTGTTGCACCGGGAAGATTACTCGCAATAGCAGCCGTCACTATGAAAACAAGCATGGTGGGGGCTGGCTGGGGGGCAGGGGGAGCTCCTAAACTCCGGCAGGACTCAAGGGCGAGGAGACGGCCTGTGTCCCGAGATTCGGGGACAGGCAGACACCACCATCCTTCCAGCTCAGCAAGATAAGGCCTCCTCGCTGGGTTGGAGGCCAGAGGTCCAGTTCCCATCCATGTACCTCAGAGCTAAGGGGCCACCTCCCTCCTCCTTCTCTCTCTCTCTAAGAACATGTTCTACCACTGAGCTATAACCCCAGCCTCTTTTTGGTGTTTCACCTTGAAGTTAATCCATCAGGACATGCTGTTTACTTCACCTGCAAAATGTGTCCAGCCCTCTGGGGCTTGAAGGCACACTCCTGCAATCCCAACACCTGGGAGGCTGAGGCAGGAGGACTGCATGAATTCAAGGACAGCTTGGGCTACATAGTGAGTTCAAGGTCTGCCTGGACTACACAGCGAGACCCTGTCTCAAAACATGAAATTAAATTAATTAAAAAAAAATAAGGATACACATGGTGGCACATTCCTGTATTCCTAGCACTTTGAGAGGCTGAGGCAGGAGGATCGTAAGTTTCAGTCCAGCAAACAATTTAGCAATTTAACAAAACCCTGTCTCACAATAAGAAGGGCTGGGGCTGTAGCTCAGTGGTGCAGCTCTTACCTCGAACATGCAAGGCCGTAGATATCAAGGCCAGCACCACAGAAATAGAAATTAAAATTTTATTTTATTTTTGAAATTAAAATGTTAAAAGAAAACAAAAAGAAAAAATTTAAATGGTTAAAGGGTAAAGTTTATTTTATGTCATGTTCTACCCTAATTTTTTAAATAAGCAGGGATGGAAAAGACAGATCATATTCTTTTTTTTTTTTTTTTTCACTAAAACCAGATCCTATGCACATATTTTGAACTTTAGGTATTTTTTTGAAATCTATACCTCGGAGAGTTTTCTGCATTAGCTCATATAGCCTCATTCTTTGGCAAATTTGCAGTCAGTTCCAGGGGTGGATGAACAAGAATTCCTGCAACGGTCCGTTACTGAAGGCGAGTTGGGCTGCCCCCGGCCCTTTGCGGGTACAGAACCGGCTGCAGCGAGCGCCGCCCAGCGCACACAGCCTGAAGCACAGAGGAGAGCGCGGGGCGCAGCTCGGTGCTGCGACCGTGATTCTCATCAGCGGCATCAAGCTCATCCTCGCTCCGCGGCACCGCCTTCTGCGTGTGCGCCAGCTGCTTCTCTACAACCCCACCATGCAGTCTCTTCTCAGCCCTCTAAGTGCATCCCAACCTGCTGGATCCAAAATGGTATCTCAGCCAGGCGTAGTGGCACATGCCTGTCATACCAGCACTCGGGAGGCTGAGGCAGGAAGATCTTCATGAGTTTGAGGTCAGCCTAGGCTGCATAGTGAGGCTCTGTCTCAAAAGAAAAAAAAAACACTTTTATACCTCACTGTGGTTTTAACTTATTAGGGAGGAGGCAGGATCTCCCTATATCATAAAAGTTTTTTTTTTTTTTGTACCAGAAATCAAACTCACAACCATGTGTTTGCCAGGCAGGCGCTGTGCCGCTGAGCTATATCCCCAGCTCCTCGTAGAATGTTTATGTTTCATTTGTGTAGACATTCTGACATATCTTTGCCTAACTGGTATTCTAGCTTGTTGATAATTTTGTCAGTTTTTAGCAACTTTTTTTTCCAGTACTGAAGCCTAAACCCAAGGCTTCGGCCTGAGCTGCTTATTCAGCTCCTTTTAATTGTATTTACTCATTTATTTATTTTTATCTTTTTGAGACAAGGTCTCTCTATGCAGTTCCGGCTGGCCTTGAGCTCACACTGTAGTCCAGGCTGGTCTCAAACTCACAATAAATCATCTGCCTCAGCCTCCTGAGTGCTAGGATTACAGGTGTGCACCCCTACGTCCAGCTCTTTAATTTTGAGACAAGTTCTTGTACATTGCCCAGGCTGGGCTCAAACTTGGGATTCTCCTGCTTCAGCCTCTGGCGTGCTGGGATGACAGGCATGGGGTTCCACCACACTTTCAGATCCAGGAGGTGTAAGTACTAGACAGTCACCCCCAAATGTGGCTGCGGGGTTATTCCTCCCTCAGCAACTCCAGCTTCTCCTGATAGTTCTCACCCCTAAGGGGGGGCATTAGTGACCTTGGCGATTGAAGCAAGGCCAGGTTCTGAATCCTTGCAGAAGATAAATGGGGTGACCCGACGCCCCGGGGGGTCAGAGGATCTATCCAAAGAGCCCCGCGGGACCACCTGCACTGAGAAAGCCTGGGGAAACAGCATCTTAGCCCGGCACCGTGGTCCCTGAACTCTGGGAGGCTGAGACAGAAGGATGATAAGTTCAAGGCCAACCTGGGCAACTTAGGGATTTAGCGAGACCTTGTCTCCAAATAAAAAAAAAAAAAAAGGCCTGGAGATGTGGCTCAGTGCAAAGATCCTGGGCTCCATCCCAGTACTGCAGAAAAGGGCAAAACAAAACAAAACCTGGAAACTGGCTGGGAAAGGTCCCACTACGTGCTGGGCCACACTGCAATCGTCCCTTGGCCTCCTGAGCTCTGCCCAGCCCTTCCTGGGAAGGCCCGGGCGCCGAGCCCTGGCGGAGGGGGTAAAGTCCCTGGCCACACTTTCTCTCCTGCAAGACTGACGCCACCTCCTCGCGCAAGCCCGGGACTAGGCCTGAGCCAGCGGCTGCACATCTGCCTGGGCTGGAGGCCAGGCCCCGCCCTGCAGCTCCGCATTCCTGCGGGCGGGGCCGAGCACCGCTCCCGGCGGCGGGAGGCTCGCGTTCGCCCTCTCGTGTCCAAAAGTGGGAAACGCCGGTAGAGATGACCAGGAACGGTGAGTCCGTGCTAAGTAAGACCAGGCCTGCTCCTGGGCTGGGGGTGAAGGGAGCCCGCAGCAGTTCTGCTGAGCTCCTGCTCCCCGGCCCTGGCTCGGAGCGCGGAGCTATCACTACGCTTGCTCTGTGGCCCTGAGCACGGTGCTCAACCTCTCTGTGCCTTGGGTTCTTATGTGCACAATGTGCAGCCAGAGTTCATTCTTCAGTCTTTCTGGGCCTCGGTTTTGCTCATCTGCGAAATGGGAGCCAATGATGAGCCTCAACCCATTAGACGGTGGAGAGAATTAAAAGAGACCCGGGCATGGCGGTACATTCCCATAATCCTGGCTCCTGAGCATGGCAAGTTCAAGCCCAGCCTGGGCAATTTAGTAACTTTATGAGACTCAGTTAACGAATAAATATCAAAATGGACAAGAGTGTAGCTTAGTGGTGCAGCACTCCCAATTTTAATCCCTCGTACTACAAAAAGTGGAATCTGAGAAGTGGTTATGCAACATTTTCCAATTTACAGAAAACTGTGAGACTCGAGGAGAAAATGTACCTTTGGCTGTGTGTGTGCGCGTGTGTTTCTTACTAGGGACTAAATCAGGGCCTTTGCACTGAGCTACATACATCCCCAGCCTTTGTTATTTATTATTTTGACACAAGGTTTCATTAAGTCACTAACTTGCCCAGGTTGGCCTTGAACTTGTGAGCCTCCTGCCTCAGCCTCCCAAGTAGCTGGGATGACAGGCATATGCCCCTACGCCTGGCTATCTAAGGCTTTCAGTAAATTCTCAGTAAAAGTCCACCCACGCAGGCGCAGGCGGCGGGTACGCCTGCTGTGGGCGTGGCTGTGTCCCTGCATACTAAGTCAATCCAGGCTCACAGCAGACGCTTGGGGATTCTCCGTGGGATAAATGCGTGTTGTCACTGTTTGGGGAGCCAGGGGCCCCACGTCTCCGAGCTTTGCAGGGGTGACCTCAGGCGTAAGTGTCTATTACCCCGAGTGCAGACACGGCAAATCCTGCTCTACAATGTCTGTAGCAGCCATTGTAGTGAATGATTCAGGGACAGAGAAATTCTTCAGCAAATGCTCCAGGCATGACGCCATTCCCTCCCTGGTTTAATGTGTATAATTTGTTTGCTGGAAGGAGAGGCTGGGGTGACTCAGTAACAATGGACAATGCTCACTATTGCCAAGCACCACCGTCCCCTGTGAGAGAGGGAAAACCCGCCCAGAACATGCAGGGCGCAGAAAGACTGGAAGCCAGAGAGAGCCTTTGACTCAGGATTTCTCCAACGGCCCCCACTATGGTGGGTGCTGGGACCCAGGGTTCGGTGCCTGTGGTCTGCTTGCACCTGGGACTGGAAAACGGGCATGGGATGTCTCCTCTGTGCTGTTGGAGCTGCTATGAGAGGCCTGGAAAAATATGATAATATTGTTTTTTAAAAGCATTCCAAAAATAAAATAATAAAGTAAAATAAAATCATTACAGTTGGCCAGGCGTGGTGGTACACGTCTGTAATTCTAGCACTTGGGAAGGCTGAGGCAGGAGGATTGCTGTGTGAGGCCAGCATGGCCTACGTAATGAGTTCAATGCCAGCCTGAACTGCATAGCAAGTTAATCAATGATTAATCAGTCATTACATTCGCCGGGCGTGATGGCGCACATCTGTTATACCAGCGCGCAAACGCCGGCTGCATGAGATTTCCCCTTCCGGGAGACAGAGGTGACCAGGAGACAGCTGGTTCTGTTGCCAGAAAATGATTTTACGTCCCAGATCCCTCTCACAGGGGTGACAGACCGGGGCGGGTGGCCACAGAGGAGGCTGTGGGTCAGTGGGATGGATCTAGAGGGCAGACCCGGTAGTCCCCGCGCCGCAAGAGCAGGCAGCCAGCCCTATCCGCTTCTGTGTGAATTGTAAAAGGCGCCCTCTGGTGGTCGCATGGGAAGTTGGATATGGACTGCATTTTCTTCCTTGTCTGGCTAGGGGCCCTTGTGCAGTGAGCAACTCGCACAGCTGACCATGGTGACCTTGCTCCCAAACAGAGCCAAAAGGCTTCCATTCAGTTGCATCTTCCAAGATCTAGCCCAAGGCTTCACACACACACACACACACACACACACACACACACACACACACACGGAGCAAGACCTCAGTAAAACCTGAGGACAGTGGGCATTTCTCCTCAGGTTTCTGACAGTCTGATAGACCAGGACAGCAACATATCATCCGGGCAAGTTGGCGCCCTCCTTGCTTTCCTCTTTCATGGTTTTTTTTTTTTTCTTGGTCTTTTCAAGACAGGATCTCACTATGCAGTTCAGGTTGCCCTTGAGCTCACTTTGTAGCCCAGCCTCAAACTCCCAATGATCCTCCTGCCTCAGCCTCCCAATTGCTAGGATTACAGGTATGTATCACCACACCTGGCTTCCTCTTTCATGGAGAAGATGGTGCTGTTGTTTCTCATGCTGGATACATCTTCATCCAGACAGACAACTCATCTAGGCTCTGAGAACCTGGGTATGGCCCACGGCACTCGGCCTGGGGCAGCACAAATACTTTCCCCCTTGTTCCCAATGTCAGACGTGTTTCTGACCCGTAAAACCTCCTCCACGGCCCTCCTCTGCCCAGAATCCTGGAGTCCCCTCAGGCATGGTGGCACACATCTGCCATCCCAACACCCTGGGAGGCCAAGACAGGAGGGTTCCAAGTTGGAGCCCAGCCTGGGCAGCTTGGGATTTCATGAGACCCTGAGTCAAAATAAAATATTTTGAAAGGGCTGGGGATGGAGCTCAGTGCAAAGGCCCTGGGTTCAGTCCCCAGGACCACAAATGAAAAAGACCCCGAACTCCCCCCTCCATCCGAGCCCGGTCTTGTCTCCTCCAGTTCAGTGCTGTGTCTCTCTGTGAACCACAAGTGGACCCTGTGTCCAGGACATTCATACTGGACATCGAGGGGCCTCTTGTCACAGGGACACAGGAGACGTGGGGGAGATGTGCACAGAAAGCGTGGGGGACGAACCCCATGGTCCCTCCCAGAGCATGGCCACCAGCTCTGCCCCTGTCCTGACAGGACCCAAGGGGCTCACGGCCACTAGCTGGAGCCTGATGGCCAGGAGCGGTCAGGACACGGTGCCCACTCCTTCTACCTCCCAGCTCATGAGAGCCCTGCGGCGGGGCAGGGGGTGTGGGAGGCGTCTCCGCGTCACCCCTTAGTAGAAAATCCAAACTGAGCCTTGAGGTGATGCCACAGACTGAGTTCAGCAAAGGTGTTAGTAAGCCCATCCCAGTCTGGGACTTGTTGGTCAGGTTTGGGGTTGCTGAGACCTGGAGGATACTTGCTTTTGTAAGGCTTCGAGCTCCAAAGTTGCTGTGCACAGCGCCCTGTTTATGCTTTTTTACATGTCCCCAAGACTGAGTGGATCGGTTAGGGGAGGAGCATCTGTGTGATTCCCAGTGGTGCTAAAGTGATGGCGAGGACCTTGCTGTGGCTGCAGGGACTGGCTCTGATCTCCCACCCACAGACAGTGGCTTGGAACACACTAATCTGTGATTACAGCTTTGTGTCAATAGAGCGCCGCCTATGCCGAGCTTCAGCTGCCATCTTGGCTCGGTCGTCTACAAAGTGAACAGTCCGTACACAGCACGCAACAGCCACAGAGGACACAGTAACCTGTGAGGTTAACAATACCAAAGCGTTAGGCATGGTGGCGCCCGCCCGTCTTCCCAGCACTCGGGAGGCTGAAGCAGGAGGATCACTGTGAGTTCGAGGCCAGCCTCGGCTACATAGAGACCCTGTCTCAGAAACAGAGACAATTCCAGCAATGATTAAGCCCGAAGCTCTTTTTGCTCTGTGTATAAGAGGGTGAATTTGAGACTGTAAGAAATGAATAGCAGGGGTGACCCATGGTTCCATATGATCCGCAGGCGTCCAGACCCGGGGGTTTACTCCAAGACCAGTGAAGTCTTGTCCCCGAGGCCTCCAGTGGATGCACAGACGGCTCCGAGTACATTCTCTGCATGTAAATGAGCTAAGATTCCATCCAACGCTCCCACCTGAGCAAACGTAAGGACTCAGGTGCAAATTTATTCACGTACCTGCAAAAGCCACCAGGTTCTACCTCTCCAAATTTGGGTACTAGCAGAGCTTGCGGTAACTTTGATTAAGTGCCCTTTCCACTGTTGATCTACATAATAGGGAGGAGCTAATTTCCTGAAGGTTCTCCGAAGGGGCCCAGCCTGCCATGAGCAATGGCCAGTGGCAACGGCGGACACAGCCGGATCTGTGCCACACTAAACGCCCCTCAGCACCACAGTACGGAGCAGAGGCTTTCCTCCACAGCAACAGTGCACCAGCGCCAACGGGCCGATGCCAGGCCGAGTGGTTCTCTCTCCCCTCCAGCCTTCCACAAGGGCCCCAGTCTATGAACTCAAATTTATTCAGGTGCATTTTCGGGGCTCTGTATCCTATGCAGGAGGCCCACGAGGTGGGGGAAATTGTGTGTGTCTGCCCAAGATGCATACCGTGCACAGGGAGGCACGTCAGGTGGGGAGGACTTAGTTCACACCCCTGAGCTGTTCTCGGACCCCATCCCCAGAAATACAAACTGTCCTCCATAGCAGGCCATGCATAGCTGCGGGAGCACAGGCCGGCAGGAATTAGCTTATAAGGACTCATGCTCAGTGCCTAAAGGTGGATATAAAAAGACTGACGTATAATTGAGAGTCCTACTGGAATCCACAAACCCAGGGGCCATAAAGGGTCCTGGAACCCAATCTAATTGCTCCTGATCAACCTCAGGGGGAGAATCAGCCTGCACAAGGCATCATAATAAAGGCAGGCGAGGTACCGGTTCCCCGTATTCTTTCCCAGACGCTGGATTTACACATACAGTGCGGGTATCAGTGCCCATCGTGGCAATGAACATACTTTCTGGCCTATGTGAGAGGCCTCGTCCCACCACCAACTTCCAAGCGGCCCGCAATGTCTTCTTCCCTTGCGCCCACGTCATGGTGCTTGTCGCCTGCGTGGTCATTAGCAGCTCAGGTGTCTCCTCCAGGGTCATCCTCGGAAAGGCTCTCACTGCTAGGACGGGTGGCAGCCGACTCCACCACGGGCTTGGAGATCTCCGCTCTCCGCGGTGGCACAATCTGGGATGGCATCCACCGCGGTGTTCCGTTTTCTATTAATACACTGGCATACCCTCGTCTCCATGTTAGTGGCTGCCCTGGGCCGCCCCACTGCCTTGTTTGGCTGTCTTTCCGCAGGACTTGTGCCCCAGGTGCGCTCACTGATCTGTCCTTTTGCTGATGAAGTTCTGATGCAGTGTGTTTACTTTCTGCAAGTGGTAAAGGTAGCAAGACCTCAGGTGGGCGCGGTGGCGCACGTCTCTAATCCCAGCACTTGGGAGGCTGAGGCAGGAGGATTGTTGCAAGTTTGAGGCCAGACTGGGCTACAAAGTGAGCTCAAGGCCAGCCTGAACTGCATAGTGAGATCTTGTCTCCAAAAGACAAAAAAAAAAAGAGGAAAGCTTTGCTGATATATGAGGGTCCGTTGTCAGTCTTGATTGCACGAGGGACTCCCACAGCAGCAGAAGCAGGTAAGCAGTGCTGGTGAACATGGCCCGCCTTTGTGCACCCGTGGCAGGCGGCATGAGTCATACAAGAATAAGTGTCCGTACTTGCAACCACCCGAAGGATGGGTCGTGTGTAGCGTCCAGTGGCCAAATCTCATCCTGTTAAAGGCTCCAGGGGTTGCATCCTTCAACAGGAATGGGGCACGGGATGCCCTGGCAAGTCGCACCTGCCAAGACCATTTTCCTAGCTTGTGAGCAATGTAATTGAAACCTTTTGGTTGGGGCTCTACTATTTTAGTGATAGTACGAGTGAGATTGTCTGGCCAGATAGAAGAGAGTAACGTGAGCCATCAGTGAGTCAGCCTGAAGCCCCATGTGGTGGCGCACACCTGTAATGCCAGCACTCGGGAGGCTGAGGCAGGAGGATCACTGCAAGTTTGAGACAAGTCTGGGCTCATGGCTGGCCTGAACTGCATAGTGAGACCTTGTCTCAAAAAGACAAAAAAAAAAAAAAAAAAAAAAAAAAAAAAAAAAAGGATCAGCCTGCTGGTTACAATAGGCTAAAGGTTCCAGGAAATTAAAACAGGAGCTAATGTGTCCATTATAAAAGGGAGCAGACCGGTTCTGAATTTCCCACTGTAATCTGAGGAACACATTAAATAAACAGGGTCTCACATTGCTTTTATTTGTTTGTTTTTATTTTGAGACAGGGTCTCACTATGCAGTTCAGGCTGGCCTTGACTGATTTTGTAGCCCAGGCTGGTCTCAAACTTGCCACGATCCTCCTGCCTCAGCCTCCTGAGTGCTGGAATTACAGGTGTGTGCCACCATGCCCAGCCTTAACATTGCTTTTAATGCAGCACTTTCTAGCCATTGGGTAAGAAACACTGCATAAACTGAGTCACTAATGATATTTATAGGGGTCAATTTAGTAAGTTCTATGATATGCACAATGGTGGTAATTTCTGATCTTTTAGCTGATAGCCCTGGGGTCAAAATGACATGTTGAAAGTCGTTGCTACAGCCATCTTCCCCTTAGTGGAACCATCTGTAAAATAGGTTGGTGTATCGGAAGTAGGCTCTATATTCCCTTTCTGGGTATTTTCCCAGGAGAAATGAAAAGATTATACCACAGTGATATATGTGCACCCATGTTCACAGCAGCACAATTTTTCACAGCTAAATCCTGGAAACACCGATGCTCATCAGCCAAGGAATGGATAAAAAAGATGTGGTATTTTTATACAATGGAGTGTTACTTGGCTATAAAGAAAGAAGCTTGAAGCTTTTATAGGTAAATGGATACAACTAGAGACCATGCTCATAAGTGAAATAAGTCAGAACCGCATGTGCAAACGTCTTATTGTCTCCCTAGTATAATAAACTGAAAAGGTAAATAAGATGCAAAAGATACAATAGATAAAGAGAAAGGGAAAGAAATTTTTCAAAAGGAAAGAACAGCCAGGAGGAGGAAAAAGATAAGGAGAAGGGGAAGAGTTGTGTCTATATACACAGGACAGCTAAGATAATTGTACTACTGATTTCTATCAGTTCATTGAAAGGAACACTTAGTGCTGGTACTGTTTGATCAATTTTGCATGCCTGTGCCTGGTACTCTGAGCAGCTACTTTGAAGATAACAATATGCAATATAATAACCATTGTGAATTTCCTATCATCTTGTTTTGAAATTGTTTCATTGTTATTGTTTTTTCTCCTTTAAAATAAAAAAGAAATAGGCTCTAATTGGGTAATTTAAGGAATTAGATGCGGATGTTTTAGAAAAGATTGAAAGATGTGACCATTAGGAAAGTGATTATCACCATGTCCTATAAAATCAGCAAAAGCAATTTGCCAACAAACAATTTGCTGTAACAGAGTTAAGCGTTGGGACAACTCCAAAGGTAATACAATCTGAGAGGAGTCAGCGCCAAACAATTGATCACAACGATTTCTTCCAGCTACTACTGTTTTTGCCATTTGCTCAGTGTATAACTGTACAGTTTGTATTATTGGAGTAGGAAGGTAGAGCTATTCAATGGGAAATAATTGAGAATTATAAAACCGTCCTAGAAGCCCATTAAGGGGTAGGACGGTTACCTAAAACATATAAAATAAGAGGTGATAATCATTGACTCAATATACTATTCACTCCTGTAACATTTTTTCTACCAACTGTAATTCCTATTGTGCTTCAAGAATTAATTGTTGTGGGGAATTGGTCTGAGCATGACTCTGTAGGGAATTGTAAAGTTGCTTTGGTTTTTTTTTTTTTTTTGGTCTCTTTGAGACAGGGGGCCTTGAGCTCACTTTGTAGTCCAGTCTGGTCTTGAACTCCCAATGATCCTTCTGCCTCAGCCTCCTGAGTGCTGGGATTACAGGCATGTGCCACCATGCCCAGCTGTAAAGGTGTTTTAATTGGTATGTAGCAATGCCTAATTTAGGCTGAACCCAGTTAATGTCCTCCAATAAGTTCTGAAAAAATTATTCAAAGTTAGCAAACAATCTTGTCTATTTTTATATTTTGAGGTCTCACTACCTGTTTTTTGTTTGTTTATTTGTTGTTTGGTTTTCTTTTCTTTTGAGACAAGGTTTCACTATGTAGTTCAGGCTGCCCTTTAATTCACTTTGTAGACCAGCTGGCCTTGAACTTGAAGTGATTCTCCTGTCTCAGCCTCCCAAGGGCTGGGCTGGCAGGTGTGTGTCACCACTCCCAGCCTTGACTATTCGTTCCCTAAGTAGGATCCTTAAATACAGATAAAGATTGGAAGTCTGCACTTGATCAGGAGCTAGGCAGAGACCATGGCTCTGAAGATTCTTCTTGACTGTAGCAAACAAAGCATGAAGCTGTGCTTTTGATGCTGCGGACCACAACATGTCATCCATATAATGGATAATATAAGCCTGAGGAAATTTCTGTCCAGCAGGATGTAAGGTTCAACTTAGAAAATGCTGACATAGTGAGGGGCTATTCATTATTCCCTGAGGCAAAACTGTCCACTGACACCTTCTCACGGGCTCCTTACAATTGACACTAGGTACAGAGAAAGCAAAAGACTGATGAGCAGGAGGATGTGGAGGGAGTGTGAAAAAACAACCTTTTACATCAATAATAACCAGTGTCCATTCTCAATGGACGACTGCAGGGTGTGGGAGGCCAGGCTGCGAGGCCCCTGTCAGCTGTAAGCAGGCGTTTACCATCCTTACATCTTGTAACAGCATCCTCTTTCCGGATTTCTTTGGGATAACGAACATGGGAACATTCCAGGGGCTGGCCGACAGTTCTAAGTGTCCTAGTTGACTCTATTCTCATACCAACTGATGTAAATGTGCTAGCTTATCTTTATGTAGGGGTCACTGAACCACCCAGACTCGGGTGGCTGTTTTCCATTAAAGTGGCAAAGCCGTTCTGCAGGGAGAAGCACCAATGGCTCCCATAGGCAAGGAGGCTGATAGCCTATTCCTGCATGGCCTATTTAGAGTCACTAACAGTGGTCCAGGGCTGCCTTGAAAATTCTTTCCGAGGCCTGAGCCTAGTTGATACCCCGTCTTTTTCATAATTTGTTCTGCTGTCATGGATAACATGATGTCCCATTTTTTTAAAAGATCCCTTCCTCATAGATTGACAGGTGTGGGGGACACATAGGGTTGAAAGAGCCTGTCCTGACCTTCTGGGCCTGAATATGGTACGGGAGTTGCACTTTGTGACACGTGTTGAGGTGAGCCAAGTCCCACTAACAAAGTGGCTGCAGGTTTGGTAAGCCAGAAGGGAGACCATTGCTCCATAGCCATGGCAGACATATTGGCTCTTGTGTCTAGGAAATGCTGGACATATTTTCCTTTTATCTCTACCCTACACATGGGCCTTCTCTTGTGCAATTTCTGGACAAAATAATTTCTATTTGGAAGTGGTGCTACTGATGCCTCCCTCTTCTCTCGGTTGAGGGGACCCTGTGAGGGGAAGGGGTATCAACTGAGCAATGTAATCACGGGGTCCAACCCCAAATATCCATAGGATGGGCTACAGCTTGGATTTCTCCTCTATAATCAGAGTTGATTACCTGGACATAACAGTCATATTGTTGTTGCTGTTGTTTTTGAGACAGGGTCTCACTATATCTTTCAGGCTGGCCTCAAACTCACAGCAATCCTCCTGCCTCAGCCTCCCAAGTGCTGGAACTACAGGCTTGCGCCTCCACACCCAGCTTCCATTGTAGTTCTTGTAATTAATGCAATCACAGGCAAGTGCTTCTGGTACGGAGATATTGGAACAGGGAATTGTGTTGTTGCTATAAACACACCCATTGACCTGAAATCCACCCATCAGCTACAAGTGCTGCAGGAAAAATGGCTTTTGCTTCTCTCCTGCTTACAAGTCTTACACAAAACCATTTCCTAGGCTGGATCTACTTCCAATCAGGAGCCTAGCAGCAAAGGAGGCTAGAAATGCAGTTTTCAGACCTCTAGTCTCTGTGGTATAAGAGCAAGTGTAATTCAAAGCAGTAGCAATTTCTAATTGCTGATGAGCAATATCCAACATCAGAAGGAGCCTCTCTGAGCCTGGAGTCGGGAAGATGAGTGGTACGAAAGCACGGGGTTTAGTCCCAGCTCTGCCACTTGGGCCCTGTGCGACCCAGGGCAAGTGAATCCCCTATCTGGAGCTCAGCTTCCCCAACAGAATTCACCCTCTGGGCTCAAAATGAGGCTTTGGGAAGATCGAAGGCATGAGGAACAGGGTCTGCCACCGGGATGTGGCTAAGGAGTGGGGCGTGTGTGGTGGTCGGGACGGTCCCCACTCCCGCTCGACCCCTCCTCTGCTCCTCTTCTGACTCCGGCCCACAGTGGATAAGTTCAAGACTGCCCCGGAGCACAAGTGCTGTGAGCCTGGGCTCCAAGAGAGCCCAGTAGGGCTCCCCTGTGAGCAGAAGGCCAGACATGTCCACGTGGTCCAGCCTGAGGGGTCACCTTCCTAGGCTGCTACCATCCATCTGAGACCCTGACACAGAGGTCATGGAGGAAGACACGCTTCTAGGGATCAGTGAGGGGGTCACAGCATAGCACCTAGGGTGCTGGCTCCACTGACGGTCATGGGACAGGGCAAGGGGGAGCACGGTCCAAGAGAGAAGGAAAGGCCCTTATTGAGGAGTCTGGGGATACCTGGGAGAGGCATGAAGGCAACACCATCCCAAATCCACTTCCTTCACCTGCCGCCGACAGGCCTGTCTGGATCTTCTTCCCAGAGTGCTAGCTCAGGAGAATGTTTACTCTGCCGAAAAGCACCTCGGGGTAGGAATGACAGCCCCATGCTGGCACCGGGTCCCCAACTTGCCCAATCTTTAGCAGACACTGATCGTGAGCAGTGTTGTGGGCAGCTTTCCATGGCTGGGTAAATCCCCGACTCACAGAACTGGGAGGAGGAGAGGGTCTCTTGGCTCATGGTCTCAGAGGGTTTGGCACATGGTCAGCAGCTCCAAGGCAGAGACATCATGGCGAAGGCCTGGCGGAGGGAGCTGCTCAGCCCACGGTAGCCAGGAAGTAGGAGAGAGAAGAGCCAGAGAGGACGGGAGCAGTCAGAGTCTTTAAGGTCGCACGCGGGGACGCACACAGGCACACCCAGAAATGTGCTTTCCTCCTCTCCCAGGCAGCTGACAATCAAGATTCACCATCACAGCCAGACATGCACCTGAGGTACACACCTGCGATCCCAGCACTCTAGCAGGCTGAGGCAGGAAGACTGCGATGTGAACCCAGCCTGGGCAACTGAGTGACTCAGCAGGACGCTTGTCTCAAAATAAAACACAGTTGGGGATGCAGCTCAGTGTGAAGGCCCTGGGTTCAATTCCCAATACCACACACACACACACACACACACACACACACACACAAAAAAAACCCCTAATAATCACAAACAATGACCACAACACTGACACTGAACCTTGGAACAGACCCAAGATAAAGCCACCTGGATGGAGGTAAAGATCCCACGGCCTCTATAGAATAATGTCCCACTAGCATTGCTGTCTCTAATGAGGCCCTCAAGTGACCTGCCCAGTACTGGCCATTCCCCTGGACATGACCCACCCCAGCCAGCAGCCCCATCCAGTGACGCCCTTTCTTCCAGCAGCCTCGCCCACCACTCCAGCTCCGGGTGTGGGCCCTGCTCCATCGCCACCTGGCAGTTTGTGACTGCCAGCCTCAGGGACAGCTGAGGTGACCCCCGTGAGCCAGGAGCTGAGAGAGCAGGAGGGAGGTGGCCCTCCCCAGTCACGGGGCACCAACCTCTGCTTAGCCTGCTGTGCTGTCCTGCTCCTGGGCTTCTGCATCTCTGACCCCTTTGAGCTGACTGTTTTGAAATTACTCTCTATGGGCCTTACACTGCCCTCCTCTGGGATCAGGAATGAGCAAGTGCAGACCCAAGCCGTGCAGTACAATTTCAGGGCCACAACGTCAAGGTGAAGCCCAGAGCCCTCCCATCCCTGCCAAAACGTTGGGCAGTGTGTTTTATAAAAAGAGATCTGGTATGGTGATGCACATCTGTAATTCCAGCTACTGGGGAGGCTGAGGCAGGAAGATCAAAAGTTGGAGAGGAGCCTGGACAACTTAGTGAGACCCTCTCTCAAAATTAAGTTTCAAATGGGCATAGTGGCACACGTATGCGATCCCAGCATTCAGGAGGCTGAGACAGGAGGATTGTCATGAGTTCAAGGCCAGCCTGGTCCACATAGTCAGTTCAAGACCAGGCTAGACTACATAATGAGATTCTGGCTCAAAAAAAGAAATTATATTTTTAAAAATTTTTACAAAGAATAATTAAACTCAGAACCAGCATTTAAGATGCAATCACCTTAAGAATGTTAATTCAAAAAATAAATAATGCTTTGAAAAAAAAAGGCCAGGCATGGTGGCACACACCTATAATCCCAGCAGTTGGGAAGCTGAGGCAGGAGGATCGTCGTGAATTCAAGACCAGCCTGAGCTACAAAGTGAGCTCAAGGCCAGCCTGAACTGCATTGCAAGACCCTGCCTCAAAAAGACCAAAAAAAAAAAAAAAAGAATATTAATTCAAAACCAGGCAGTGGCACATGCCTGTAATTGCAACACCAAGGGAGGCTGAGGCAGGAGGATCAGAAGTTTGAGACCAGCCTGGGCAACTCCTCAAGATACAGCTTCAAAATACAAAATAGCTAGGTGTGGTAGCACATGCCTCACACCTCTCATCCTTGTACTCAGAAGGCTGAGGCTGAAGGACTGCTCCAAGTTTGAGGCCAGCCTGGGCTACAGAGTGAGATCTTGTCTCCAAAACAACCAGTAGGTGGATGGGTGGATGGATGGATGGATAGGTAGATAGACAGGCAGACAGACAGATAGATAAGATTAGATTAGATTAGATAGATATAGATAGATTACAGACAGACAGACAGACGATAGGGCTAGGGGAGGAGTTCAGTGGTAGAGCTACAGTGTTTGAGCCTCAGCACCTCAAACACAAACCTGAGTCCTCAAAACAAACCTTTGTGAGGGACTCACACCCTGCACACTTTACAGAACTGAAAGCTGAGAGGTACGGAGAGCTTAAGGGATCTGCTCAAAGACACACAGCAAGGAAGCTGCAGTGCTGGGTTTGAAGCCGGCTGTGTGGACACCGGCACCGCGCTCTCCACAGCTGGGCTGGTCCCTCTTGCTGCCTCGCGCTCGTCACCCTTCCTGCTCCTCTGTGGTCCTCCCTGACACCTCCTCCCCCACAGGCTGGGGGTCATGTAGAGTGAATGTCCTCCAGCGTCCCGCTGAACCCCTAAGGTTTGGGGAGGACGCAGAGAACACAGGCTCCAGGGCTGGGCCAGCGAGGAGGTGGGGCAGCCCGAGACCTTTGCCAGCTGTGTGCACCTCGATATTCCCAGCCCCTGACCCTGCTCGGCGCCCAAGACTGTGTGTGTTCAGGTGGGGCCCGGCAAGCAGTCTGAGGACATCAGCACCCAAGGTGCAGGAGGGGCTGACCGGCCTTTGGGGGACGGGGGTCATCAGGCAGCCACAGTGGCTTGGGCCACTCCCAAGGTGACCCCACTGGCCCAGCAGACAGGGGATATTCTCAGTGAGCCCATCCTGGGGAGCCTGAAAGCCAAGGAAGGGACAGCTCTCAGAGAGCCCGACAGCAGCCCCGGGCGGACACTGAGCAGCTAGCGGAACACCACGGGCCAGGGGGCACAGGTGGGGGGCGGCAAAGGAGCCACATACTGAAGCACCTGTTCAGTGGGGGGGCTCTCTGGGGACCCCAGGGGACCCGCAGGCTTGAAAGATACCCCCGTGGGGTCCCCCAGATGATACACCCAATCCCCTCTTCAGTTACATGCTGACACCAAGCCTCCCACAGTCATTAGTCTGGACACATACTTCACCCGTCCCCAGTGACAGCCACACTATCACTCCCAACATCAGAGCTGAAGAGCAACCCCTCAGGTAACTTGAGCTAATGCCCAAGCAGCAACACTCAAGCTGGGCATGACGGGTAGACACCCGTAGTACAGCTACCAGGGAGGCTGAGGCAGGAGGATCCCAAGTTCAAGGTCGGCCCAGACAACTTAGTGAGATGCTGGCTCAAAATAAAAGACTGGGGATGTAGTTCAGTGGTAGAATGCAACTGGGTTGAATCCCTAGTAGCACATAATAAATAATAATAATGATGTGAACAATAAATCTAAAATGCTTTGAGAAGTCACAACAAATACCATTTTTTTCAAATATCTTTTTGACGCAAGCAAGAATGGAAAATTTTCTCATACAAGGAAAACAAGGTGGGCATGGTGGCACATGCTTGTAATCCAGCACTCAGGAGGCTGAGGCAGGAGGATTGCTGTGAGTTTGAGGCCAGCCTATGCCACAAAGTGAATTCAAGGACAGCCTTAACTGCATAGTGAAACCCTGTCTCAAAAAGACAAAAAAAGAAAAGGGCTAGTTCAGTGGGGCTGGGGATATAGCTCAGTGGCACATGCGCCTGCTTAGCGAGTGCAAGGTCCTGAGTTTGATCCCCAGTACCAAAAAAAGAAAAGAAAAAATGATAGCCATGAAGAAATGTACTAACCAATTTAAACATATTCAAATTATGCCAGGCATAGTGGCACATGACTAATCATCATATCTAGGAGGCCGAGGCAGGAGGGTCACCACAAGTTCAAGGCCAGCCTGAACTACATAGAGACCCTGCCTCAAAAATATCAAAGAAAGAAAGAAAGGAAGGAAGGAAGGGCAGGGTGTGGTAGCACATGCCTGTGATCCCAGCACTCGGGAGGATGAGGCAGGAGGATCACTGTGAGTTTGAGACCAGCCTGGGCTACAAAGTGAGCTCAAGGCCGGCCTGAACTGCATAGGGAGACCCTGTCTCAAAACAAAGCAAAACAAAACAGCAAGGAAGGAGGAAGGAAGGAAGACTCCTTGTGGTAGCACATCCCTGTAACCGCAGCTACTCAAGAGGCTGAGGCAGAGCTCCAAGTCTGAAGTCAGTCTGGGCAACTTAACAAAAACTTAATCTTTAAAAAAACATGTAGCAATTCAAGATACTTGGGCGCCAGAGCACTGCCCCACCCATCCCAGCCACAGCCCCAGGCACACCCACTCCCCAGGGCACCGAGGTGACAGCTTCCCCACGACTTACTCCCTGCTCCACTCGGGGGCCACAGCCATCCCAACCCTAGCAGGGCCGGGTCTCCTCCTGCAGGGCGCACAGACGTGCTGTCCCTGTCCCCACACCAGCACCTCTGATGGCTGATCCGACCTGCCGCCGCACCCTGCCAACCACGCCCCGTCTCCCCAGGCTACCAGGCGGGCCGACCCACAGCAAGAGGACCACACCTGAGGTCACCAAGGACAGCCCAGGAAACACTGGGGAGGAGCTTGGAAGGGGCGGTGCCTGGATGGGCGGGGCCACCTTACACAGGGTGCGGACCTCCCCAGAGCACAGACCAGCCTGTCCCGAGTCCCTGCCCTCCCCTTGAGCTGTCACCCTGCCTCCTCCTCCCGACAGGCTCTGGAGCTAGATGTTCTGGATCTTCGCCACGGCCCAGCCCATCGTGGTGGCCAACGTGCTGGAGCAGCCAGCTGTCCTCACTGAAGCCCAACGGCTCATCTCCCGGTGCAGCAGAGGCCAGGCATTCAGCAGAGCTGGGCCCTGCGATCATGGGTTCCACACAGGTGCCGCTGCCCTGACTCTGGGTCTTTCCTGGGGGCTGGAGTCCAGCTCAGGGAAGACGAGAGCAGGAAAAAGCCAGGCAGGGAGGGGTGGCACAGGCCTGTCATCCCAGCGCTGGGGAGGCTGAGGCAGGAGTATTTCAAGTTCAAGGCCAGCATGGGCCATACATAGCAAGACTTTCCCTCAAAAAACAAAACAAAACAAAAAAGTTAATGGGGAGGTGACATTTTGGAAAGTTGCATGAGGAGATGATCCTTGCACAAAGTCCCAAAGAAATATGAGGCCATGTCTCATGGAGAGAGTATCTCGGGCCGAGCATACAGCATGGGCAAAGGTCTGAGACTGGAACGTGCCCAACATACTGGAGGAGGAGTGAGGGGACTTACTCAAGTCCACACTCAAGGCATTGGCAGAGCCACAGTCCCTCCCAAGGGTCCAGGGAATCTCTGCCACCTCTTCCTCCCCGGGTCGCAGCATTCCTTGGCCTTGAGTCTTTTAGCGCCCTCACTCCTGTCTGCCCCCATCTTCACCTGTCTTCCTGGGATGCCTTCACACGGCTTCTTTGCTTTTTGTGATTTTATTTGTTTGGAGTTTTGAGGCTAGTTTCCCGCTATGTAGCCCAGACTGGCCTGTCCTCCCACCAGAAAAGTGGCTCTGGGACAGCGTAGGGTGCTTAGCTTTTGTTACCGACAGCGCCCCAAGCTGGCCCCTCCCCCTCGCACCCGCAGCCGCCCACAGCCCGCAGTCGGGCGCCAGGAGCTCCCCGTGGCTAGGCAGGAGGCTGTGAGGCGTGCGCAGCGTGCACAGCGTGCACAGCGCAGCTACCCAGCGCGGAGGCGCACGTTCCCGGGGAAGGGGCCGTGAGGCAGGATCCCGCAGGGGCGGCCGGGCCGTGCAGGGCGCTCGGCCCCCAAGTCCCTCTGGCTCCCATAACCCCCAGGCCTCCTCCCTCTGATCCCACTCTCTGGCCTCTCCCCTCGGGCCCTCTATGATTTGGATCCTACACCCAGAAAACACAGAGTTTTCTGAACAAAAACTCCCCGCATTCAACAGCCTCTGCAGCGGCCCTGGCGTCCCACACCCTGGCACTTGCCGACAACGACGACCAGCCGGTCAGCTCCAACAGCTCGAGTGGGTGTGCTGATTCTGTCTCTGGGACAGGGTGGGGCATAGCCTGAAATCCTTCTTGAACTGTTTACTTAGGGTCTCCCTAAATTGCTAAGTTGACCAGGCTGAGCTTCGGTTTGAGATCCTCCTGCCTCAGCGTGCTGTGCTGCTGGAGTGACATACACCCCCACCACGCCCAGTAAAACACAGCTTGTTTTGGTTATTGTTATTGCTGGTTTTAGTTTTTGGTTTTTTGGTTTTTGAGACAGGGTCTCACCATGTAGTTCAGACCAGCCTTGAACTCACTATGTAGCCCAGGCTGGCCTAGAACTCACAACAATCCTCCTGCCTCAGCCTCCTGAATGCGGGGATTACAGGCGTGCGCCACCACACCCAGCTAAGACGCGGGCTGCTGTGAGGGGCCAGCCCCTCGGGGCCCTGCCGTCCTCAGGGGTTCCACTGCTTGTCCTCTCATCCCCCAAGCCAAGGAAAGCGGTCGGGAAGATTTCCCCGTCGGGTGGAGAAACTCTTCCTAATTCTATTTTATTCTATTCATTTCTTTGTTTGTTTTAGTGCGACTGGCGAGGGAACCCAGTGGCGCTCTACCACTGAGTCCCCCTTTTTAAACTCAAATTTGAAATCTTCCTGCCTCAGCCTCCCAAGTGGGTGGAATTATAGGCACCTGGCCATAGAGGAACTTTTTGAATCTCACTTTCCCCATGTCTAAGTAATCAGAGTCTTGGCTCTTAGTATGATTTTTTTTTTTTTGGTCTTTTTGAGACAGGGTCTCGCTATGCAGTTCAGGCTGGCCTTGAGCTCACTTTGTAGCCCAGGCTGATCTTGAACTCGCAGTGATCCTCCTGCCTCAGCCCCTGAGTGCTGGGATTACAGGCATTCTTAGCATAATTCTGAGAAGTCCACATTTCCTTAGCGAAGAGTTTTTTAAGTAGGTGCTCAATAAAATAGTAGATGAGGCAGGTATGGTGGCATGTGCGTGTCATTCCAGCATTCCAGGAGGCTCAGGCAGGAGGGTCGCAAATTCGAGCACAACCTAGACAATTAAGCAAGACCCTGTCTCAAAAATAAAAACACTGAAGGCCAGGAGAGGTGGCACACGCCTGTAATCCCAGCACTCGGGAGGCTGAGGCAGGAAGATCGTTGTGAGTTTGAGACCAGCCTGGGCTACAAAGTGAGCTCAAGGCCAGTCTGAACTTCATAGCGAAATCCCATCTCAAAAAAGACCAAAAAATAAATTTAAAAAATAAACATAAAAAATGAGCTGTGGCTACAGCTCAATATGAAGTCCCAGGGTTCAATCTCCACTACCAGGAGAAGCACAAATGAGAAATACGGGGGGGCAGGTCGACAGGGTGAGCACAGCTCCAGGTGACGAAGTGAGTGTCCTTCCAGACAAAACTCACTGGCCAGTGGGCAGGCCGGACAAAATCTCCCTGAACACTGTCGAGGCCACAGCCATGCAGAAGCTGCAACTGAGTCTGCACAAAGAGACAGAAGCCACTCTCCACTGGCCGCTACAGGACAGGGAACTAGGAGGCGACCTCGGCCCCACACAGGTGACAGAGGCCTCGAGAGGCCAGGACAGCGGGTGCTGACCGAGGCGCTGACCGAGGTGCTGACCGCAGGCTTGCGCGTGCGCTGTCCGCGGTGCTTGCGCTGTCCGTGGTACTGACCAGCGGTCCCAGTCCCGGCTGCAGACCACTACGGTGACCCAGGAAGCTGTGATGCGCTTCAGCAAGGCGATGCCATTCAGGGGCCCCCAGGGTCTCCGCGCCAAGATCAGTGGCCCCAAGAAATCCATGAACTTGCAGTGGTCCATCGACAGGGACAACACCTACCGCAGCAGACAGCAAAGGTACCAAAGGGTCCATAAGGGTATTGAGGGTGAGGCCCAGAGCCATGGCCCTGCACACCTCCTCCTCAGGGCGACCTCATAACTGCTGTGCATTCCACTATCTCTCAGCGCCCAGACTCCTCTGTTCCTTAGCTTTTCCTGAGCATCTACTACAGGTCATAAATCCCAGAGACCCATGGTCTCTGCCCTCATGAAATGTGCATTCTAGAAAGAATCTAAGGCATTGCAGGTGTTCCATGTTAAGCCATGTGTGGTGGCGCACGTCTTTTATCCCAGTACTTGGGAGGCTGAGGCAGGAGGATCACTGCAAGTCTGTAGCCCAGTCTGGGCTACATAGCAAGACTCTGTCTCAAAAAAAAGCCCCAAACTTTTTTAAAATAAAGGGGTGGGGGCATCAAGGACTTGAAATTGTAGATAGGATATCCATAGAAGGTCTGAGCAAGAAGACAACTTTGGGCAAAGATGTTAAGGAAAGAGCTAAGCTTGTGGACATCTAGGCAGAAGAAATAGCAGGTGCAAAGGCCCTGGGGCAGGACTGTGAGCGCAGCAAGAAGGCTGACATGGCCAGAGAAAGGGGGGTGAAGGAGGACAGGAACATAATAGGCAGTCAGAGTAGGACATTGTGGGACTGGATGGGGACTTTGGCCTTTGCCCCAAGTGAGATGGGAGCCAGAAGAGGGTACTAAACAGATGGGGAACATTATCTCACTCACACTATATTAACACCCATCACAGGAACAGAATTACACTGCATATATTATGGCATCAGTTAATGTTTCTTGGTTGTGCCCTGACGGCCTTTCTTATGTCCAGAAAGCCACCTACTCCTTCCAGCAAAGCTAGGACATGAGGCTGGGCATGGCAGTGAACGCCTGTAATCCCATCACTCAGGAGGCTGATGCAGGAGGATTGTTGTGAGTTCAAGGCCCGCTTGGGCTACAAAGTGAGCTCAAGGCCGGCCTAAACTGCATCACAAGAGAGACCCTGTCTCAAAAAGACAAAAAAAAAAAAACTTTAACTCTCAAAAAAAAAAAAAAAGCCAGGATGCAGCTGTTGTCGCTGACTTCCATGTACTAATGGGGGAGCACAATGATGAGAAGAAAATTATTTGCCTGTCATACTTATGAGACGTGATTTTTTAAAAATATGGTGTGTTTAAATTTTTTGCTTTTACAGTAAAAGACATGCTGCCACTGATCCCTCTCAGAATCTCTCCTCACTTAGGGCACACTCATCCCATTGTGCTTATCACTTCCTGGAACCGCTCTGAGGGTGCTCTTTCCTGAGGGTCTTTACTGGTGCTATTGTAGCTGCTACCCTGCCCTCACTCCTCCCCTCCCCTTCAGTTCTTTGCCCGAGATGACCAGGAGATCAAAGCCAGAAGCAACGGCAGGGGCACCATTTCAGTCGGTCTGCTATCTGCCACTTTAGTCCGTTCAGGTAAGAAAACATGATGGCCTGGAGGGTGAAACATCTTCCTCACAGAAACCAGGAGATCTAAGATCAAGCTACTGGCTTGTCCAGGTATGGTGACCTGCTTTCTGGTCACCGATGGCACCGTCCTGCTCTGTCCTTCCATGGCAGAAGAACCAGGGCAGCTCTCAGGAGAGTCTTCAACAAGGGCTCTAACCTGAAATCTCGTTTTCTTGATTCAGTCAGTTCCCAAAGGCAGCTGGCATGGTGGCGCATGCCTGTAATCCCAGCACTCGGGAGGCAGAGGCAGGAGGATCATTGCGAGTTCGAGACCAGCCTGGGCTACAAAGTGAGCTCAAGGCCAGCCTGAACTGAGTAGCAAGACCCTGTCTCAAAAAGACAGAGGATGCTGAACAGGAGCCCAGGGCCCCCCAGGCGGTAGGAAGAAGGGCAAACCATATAACAGTAATTTTAGATACTAAGGAGGGCACCATCACTTGCTAGGTATGAAGTAACAACATCTTCACATCACCCTGGGAGGATAGTGGGGTATGGACTTCATCAACAGATGGGAAAATGGAGGCTCAGAAGGGCCTTTACTTCAATCAAGGTTCAGAGCAGGTGTAGAGTGTGGTGGCTCCCAGCTACTTGGGAGGCTGAGGCAGGAGGATCGCAAGTTCAAGATCAGCCTAGGAAATGTAGTGAGAACCAGTCTGAAAATAAAATTGATTAAGAGGGATGAGGATGTAGCTCAGCACTCCCTGGGTTCACTCCCTAGTAGTGCAAAAATAAAAGCAGGAAAAGGGGCAGGGAGGGAAGGAGGAGGGAAAGAAGGAGGAAAGAGACATCACTGGCAGAACCGACGCTCCCAAGGCACTGCTGTCGTTGCTTAGTGGTTTACTTATCCCAGTCCGTTTAATCTGCACAACAACTCTGTCAGCTGGGAACATTATGATCCCCTTCACACAAGAAGAAACCGAGCCCCAGAGAAGTCAAGCTACTTCCCCGGGGTCACACAGCAGCTGCACCAGGATGTGAATCCCAGAAGCTGGCTTCAGAGACGGAGTTGACCCACTGTGCCTTCTGAATTCTCCTGCGTCCTTGCTGCAGAAAATGGAGAGGGAGAGAACTTCCCATAAAAAGGCTGTGGGTGGAGGGAGGTCAGGGCCCCAGGATGCGGGCTGGGCAGGAGGCAGGCATCCAGTTCCTGGGTGACCCGGATGGAGATGAGCAGCCAGGCTTGCTCTGCAGGGCATCACCCTCCTGCCCTGGCTGTGTGTCCCGGGTGGCAGCCATGTTCGTACCATGGCCAATATAGAACTCAGATGCTCGGAGCTGGCTCCCAGGTCCACGGCTCTCAGTTCTTATCTTTTCCAGGCACCCCTCCCACCCCCTGCCCCGCCCGTCCTGCCCCACCCAGTCCTCAACCTCTCCCACCTAGGTCTGCCCCAACACAAACATGTATTGAGCCAGGCATGGTGGTGCGCACCTGTAATCCCAGCATTTGAGAGGCTGAGGCAGGAGGAACCTCACAAGTTCAAAGCCAGCCTGGGCTACATAGCGAGACCCTGTCTCAAAAAACAAAAACAAGCGAGGCGGGGTGGTGCATGCCTGTAGTCCCAGCACTTGGGAGCCTGAGGCAGGAGGACTGCCACAAGTTTGAGGCCAGCCTGGGATATATAGTTAGTTCAGGGGCAGCCTGAGCTATACAGCAAGACCCTGTCTCAAAACAAAAAAACAAAAACAATAATAAAATGTATTGCGCACCTACTGTGTGCCCGTAAGAAAGCCACGGTGTGGGGCTTCTGGGTGCACAGGACACTGCCGGCCAAGTTCTGCCAGGCTGCCCTGGTCACCATCTAGGATAAGCCGGGTGAGTGAAGCCAGAGACCAGCCGGGATCACCTGGGTCCTGGCGGCCGCGAGGGGCGTGGCCTTCTTGAGTACAGAGACAGGCGGGGCCAGGAGGGCCAGTACAGAAGGCAGGAGGGACTGCAGGGTCTCTTGGGAATGGGTGGGGCAACAGAGGACAGGCCTCAGAGAGGAATGGCCTTCTAGGTAGTGAAGGTGGGTGTAGCCAGGAAAGAGATGGAGCAGAACTCAACGGGAGTTGGGCGTGGTGGCTCATGTCTGTAATCCCAGCACCTGTGAAGCTGAGGCAGGAGGGTCTGCAAGTTCAAAGCCAGCTGGACTATATAGTGAGTTTAGGACCAGCCTGAACTACATAGTGAGACACATCCCAAAACTAATAACACAGTGAGGACTCCCCACAGGCTGCAGGTGGGGGGGACTCACGGGGCATGGCCCTCAGGACCGCTGGTCCCAGCCAGCCCCGGGTACTGCTGCCCCCAGCCCTGAGGCGAAAGATGAGCGGAGGATGAGATGGACCTCGGGTCAACTCTAACTCGACTGGAGATCAGGGCGCTTACCACCTCCTGGCAGTTGTCTAGGCTTAGTATACAGAGAAAGACAGGGTAGAAATTGCAGTGCACAGCCGGGTGTAGTGGTACCTGCCTGTCATCTCAGCACTCCAGAGGATGAGGCAGGAGGATCTCTGTGAGTCCGAAGCCAGCCTGGACTATTTCGTGACCCTGTCTCAAAAAAAAAAAGGAAACGAAAGGCCAGACCCCGAGGCCCAAGTGTCGCCAACCTGGGGCAGGGTGCGAGGGTGGATGGGGGTGGGCAGGAGGAAGCCCCCTAACCCAGGCAGAGTGGCCTGACTTTCCACAACAACTTCCGACCCTGATGAAGGATGTGGCAGGCTGAGGTGGGAGGATCTCCAGGCGGTGGCATGTGAGGATGGCAAGAACTTCGGTCAGTACGGGTAACAAAGGGGGCAGGCGAGACCCTCACAGGTCAGAGTCCAACGCCTCGCCCCCCGCGCTGCCATTCCCCGGTGTACAAGGTCAAGCTGGAGCCTAAGGAGGCCTCAGCCTGCCCCTGCTACATCTACTTCCGAAGGCAGCTGGGAGCCATCGCCACCACCAAGAGCCGCTGTCCAGGGGGCGGGACGAGGCGCTGTCCTGGGTCCCAGCATCCGGAAGGCTGCGCCTGCGCCTCTTCTCACACTGCTGGGCCTCTTCCAGGCACAGACCTCACCATGAGGAAACTCAAAACCGCAACACTTGCCATGATGCCCCAGGGGTTACAAGGGCAGGAGTCCTACCTCACCGAGGGCCAGACGGCAGACCTGTGGAGAGTCAAACCTGAGGCGAGGGCGACCCCTGCTGGCCCCAGAGACTCAGGCCTTGGTGCCCTGCCCTACCCTATCCATGATTTCTGTTGGGCCTACCAGCAGGAGGTCAGGGATGTCAGGATCGCCCTGAAGGGAGGTGCAAGTTGTGCACTGAGCAACTCCAGGGAATGACCTTGCTTTTCCAACAGAGGGCAGTAACGCATCAGGAAGAGCCATTTGGGAAGGTGGTACAAGAGCTGAGCAGCACAAAGGGCAAAGCAAGGAGATCCCAGGTCCCAGGGACACCAGGGCTCCTCATCTGTGCTCCTCATCTGTGTCCCTCACCACCCACGAGTACACCCACATCCTGTGCAAGGAGAGGTTCGCCATACCACAGCAGCAGAAGCGGGTGAAGACCGAGAGGAGGCCCTGGGGCAGCTGGAGGGATTTTCAGAATATGTGAGCACCCACGGCTGTGAGTTCTGAGCCAGTGGCCTGTGCTGCTCCCAGGAGGGATCTGCAGGGAGGTCTGGGTCCCAGGATGAACCCAACACAGAGCCCAGAATAGTGTCCCAGGCTCTGGACAGCTGTGTCTGCTCCACCCGCCAGCAGGCAACCAGCACAGCCAGCTGGGCCTGGCTTGGAACTGTCCCTCACTCCTGTCTCGTCCGTTCTTTGTTGTTGGTTACGATTTACCTTTCTGGTTTTTCGAGGCAGGGTCTCACTGTGTAGCCCTTCAACTTGGCCTTGAACTTGCAGCAATCCTCCTACCTTAGCTTCCCAAGCGCTAGGATGGCAGGTGCTACTTCTTAAAAGTTGAGTACATTCCTTAAGAAATACATGAAAATCATTACTTGTATTTCCTAAGGGGAAAAACTAATAATCCTACTAATCCAAACTCTACCCTTCTTTTGCTTATTTCTTAAATATTTCTATGTTTAAATATAGTTATCTCACCTTATTCTGACCACACTGGCCTCAGTTGTGTCTTTCAGCACTCAAGCTATTCTACCTCAGGACCTTTGCATGCCCCTCCCTCTGCTTTCACTTTCCCTTGTCCAGGCTCGGTTCACACCTTTCTTCAGAGACAGCTTCACAGAGAACATATTTTTGTGGTATTTGTCTGGGGTGCGCCTCAGTGGTAAGCACTTGCCTAGCATGTAGGAGCTTCTGGTTCCATCCTCAGCATCAGAAAAAAAAACCACAGGAAGAAGGGCTGGGAGTATAGTCCAGTGCACAAATGCCTGCCTGGCAAGTGCAAGGTCCTGAGATCAATTCCCAGTACACAAAAAATCCACACACACAGAAAGAAGAGTGGATTTCTAGAAGAAAGACCAACAGAAATGTGTGTTTGCAAAAAAAAAAAATTATAAGACGGGGCTTTAGTATGTAGCCCAGCTGGGCAAGTTGGAGCATGCCTGTAATCCCAGCACTCAGGAGGCTGAGGCAGGAGGATCTTTGCAAGTTTGAGACCAGCCTGGGCTACCAAGTGAGCTCAAGACCGGCCTGAACTGCACAGGGAGACCCTGTCTCAAAAAGACAAAATATGTAGCCCAGACTGGCCTTGAACTCCTGGCAACCCTCCTGCCTCAGCTTCCCCAGTGCTAGGATTACAGGTGTGCAGCCAGCAGTCCTGTCCTGTTTCTGTGCCTGTAATCTCCATACTCCCAGGTAGAAAAGGACAGCTTAACATGGTTTGAGCCAGCATCTTTTCACAAGCATAGAGACATTTATTCAGTCCAGGTCTGGAGGCCCACATCTGCAATCCTAGCTACTCAAGGAGCTGAGACAGGAGGACCAAAAATGTGGGCCCAGCCTGGACAACTTAGTGACTTAATAAGATCCTGTCTTGTAATAAAAAATTTAAAAAGGGCTGGAGATGTAGCTCAGTGATAGAGGGCCCTGTGTTCCATCTGTAGTATCAATTAATTAATTTTAAAAAGAGAAACCAGTGGAGCTAGTTTTAATAGTATATCTTATTTTTTATTTAACCTAATAAACCCAAAGTAGTTGTTGTTTTGTTCTTTGGTTGCTTTTTGTTTGTTGGTTGGTTGGTTTTGGTCTTTTTGAGACAGGATCTCGCTATGCAGTTCAGGCTGGCCTTGAGCTCACTTTGTAGCCCAGGTTTGATCAAACTCACAACTATCCTCCTGCTTCAGCCTCCCAAGTACTGGGATTACACGCATGCACCATCACACCTGGCTGTTTTGTTTTCTTGAGACAGGGTCTCACTATGCAGTTCAAACTGGCCTTAAATTCACTTTGTAGCCCAGGCTGCCTTCAAACTCGCAGTGATACTCCTGCCTCAGCCTCCCAAGTGCTGGGATCACAAGCGCAAACCACCATGCCTTTGAAATCCACTGTTTTTTCCCATACCTAGTACTGGGATGGAACCCAGGCTCTTGCACGTACTAATAAATATTCTGCCAACAGATACATCCTCAGCTCTTTTTATTTTTAATAACTTGAGATGGGGGTCTCAGCCGGGTGTGGTGGTGCACACCTATAATCC
Source organism: Dinomys branickii (assembly GCA_004027595.1). NCBI lineage: Eukaryota > Metazoa > Chordata > Mammalia > Rodentia > Dinomyidae > Dinomys > Dinomys branickii. Next base: position 75,216 of record PVLD010006073.1, on the reverse strand, counting down.
CAGCACTTGTGAGGCTGAGGCAAGAGGATCGTGGCAAGTTCAAGAACAGCGTAGGCCACAAAGTGAGCTTAAGGTTAGCCTGAACTGCATAGCAAGACCTTGTCTCAAAAAAATAAAAAATAAAAAAAAAGAGAGCTAGGGGTCTCACTAAATTGTCCGAGCTCGGCTCAAACTCATGATCTTCCTGCCTCAGCCTCCCGAGCAGCTGGGATCACAGGCGTGCCCAACTCCGTGTATTAAAGGCTGTGTCCTCAAGATGGTGCTATTGGGAGCAGCTGTGGTCTTATGGGAAGCCCTGAAGAGAGAGAGAAAGAGAGAAAGAGAGAGAGAGAGAGAGTGTGTGTGTGTGTGTGTGTGTGTGTGTGTGTGTGTGTGTGCGTGCGTGCGTGTGTGTCCCTGGCCCAAAGGACCAAAGAGTCCGGCTCTTCGTTTTTGTTTCCTGGCCCCTGATGGAGACGGTTTGCTCGACCACGATGCTTCCCCTACAAGCTTAAAGAACAAGGCTGCCTGACCCTGGACGGAAACATGTACAGCTGGAACCAGAATGTTATTTTCTCTGTACGAGTTAATTGCCACAGGGATTTCATTACAGTAACTTAACAACTAAGGAATGCAGCCCACCCACATGATTTCCTTAATCTCTGAGACTGTTGCTCAGTCCCTGGTCTACTGCTGACACTGCCCCCTAGACTGGCTCCTTTACAAAGAAGAACTGGCCCAGACTGAACTTGAACTCAGGGTGATCCTCCTGTCTCAGCCTCCCAAGTGCTGAGATGACAGCTGTGCATCACCACACCCAGCTAGGCATTTGTATTTTAGGCTTTTCAGTTTTCTGCTAGGCAAATTCATCTGCAGAGTCCCCAAACCAGTTCCTCAACTCCTGCGCAGGGTCGAATTCTTGGAAAAACAATGAAACTGATTCTGTGCAAATGGAACAAGAGATTCCTGTGTTATAAAGGACAGTCCCCGGGTCCTTCATGTCGAAGATGGAACTGGAGTCCCACTGATCCATACCTGTTATTTTTTTAAATACCTGGATTCATGTATGGGATCCATCTTTTCCTGATTACAAAATAGACAGATGCTCATTGCAAAGGAAATTCAGTTGTTAGAGAAATATGCAATGTGGAAAACACAGCGCTCAGGAGGCTGAGGGAGGAGGATCGTTTCACGTTTGAGGCAAGGCTGGGCTACATAGGGCGACCCTCTTGCAAAATGAAGAGTAAAAATAAAGGCCACAGAGCTCACACTGTGCGCACACAAGCCTCCCAGGCCCAGGGTCACTCCGGGTGCGAGGCAGTGTTCCCATGTGATTGCTGGAGTGTTTGTTTCCTGGCTGATCTACAAATGCCAAAGTTCGAGACTCTGGTCACGGCGCTCTTTGTCCTTCCCAGTGGACATTCATTCTCCTCCCAGCCCAGTGCCCTGGGCTACCTCACCCCGCTTGCCTCAAGGGCACAGCCAGTCAGGGACTCCAGCAGGACAAGGTAAAGCAGGAGGAGATGAAGCGCAGGAGCCTTACTCCCGTCTACCTAGCGCGGGCTAGATCTACTGAGTGGTTTGTTTGTTGTGTTTTGTTTTTAATATTTGAGACAAGGTCTTATTATGTAGCCCAGGTTGGCTTTGAACTTGTGCCAATCCTCCTGCCTCAGCCTCGGGAGTGCTGAGATTACAGGTGTGCACCACCACGTCCCTGATCTAATACCATTTTTATTTTCTAAAGAATGTATGTATCGCCTGGGGATGTGGCTCAGTGGTAGAGCTCTTGCCTTGCATGCACAAGGCCCTGAGTTTGATTCCCCAGCACCACATACATTTAAAAAAACCAGTAATAATAAGTAAACAAATAAATAATTTTTTTGAAAAAAGAGTGTATCTATCTTCAAACTGGACCTTTTAAAACTTGCTCGGAGGTTGCCTCCGTCACCTCTCAGAACGTCAGTTTACTCCTCTGTATAGTGGGGACAAGCAGTGCAAGCCTGTGGTACAAGCCTGTAATACCAGTACTTGGGAAGCTGAGGCAGGAGGATCTCAAATCCAAGCCCAAGGTACACAATTTAGTGTCTTAACGAGACCATGTCTCAAATTTTTAAAAAAATTAACAAGGCTAAGGATGTAGCTCAGTGCAAAAGGTGCAGAGTTGAATCCCCAGTACTGCAGGGGGAATCCTCCCTTCTACCTATTCTGAAATACACAGGCACCACTATTAACTATAGCCCCACTACTGGGCACCAGGACACTGGAGTTTCTCTCTCCTGTCACCTTGTGCCCTTTGACCTGCCTTATCCCTCTTATCCCCACCCCTCCAAGCTTCCAGTAATGGGCATTCTACCCTCAACTTCAGAAGACCAACTTCTCTTAGCTTCCCCATGTCAGTGAGGTCACACAATATTTGTCTTTCTGTGCCTGGCTGTCAATTTAATGGCCTCCAGCATCATCTCTTTTATTGCAAATGACAGGATTTCATCCTGTTTATGGCTGTATGGTACTCCACTATGTATATACACACCATGCCTTTGGCAGTGCGGAGGATTGGACCCAGGGCTTTGCACATGCTATGCAAGTGCTCTACCACTGAGTTGCACTCCCAGACCTTATTATTTTTCAGACAGGACCTCACTGAGTTGCCCATGCTGGACTTGAAATTGCAATCCTCTTGCCTCAGCCTCCGGAGTAGTTAGGGTGACAGCTACTGTTCTCCTAGCTAAGCCTGCAAACTTTAGTGATAATGAACAAAGCACCCTTCTCTAACTTCTGCCCCCCACCTCTGTGCTGAGTTAGAATTGTTCTGGCCATAGCCCATAGTGGTGGCACATGCCTGTAATACAGTACTTGGGAGGCTGAGGCAAGAGGCTCATGGCAAGTTAGAGGCCGGTATGCAGTGAGTTCAAGGCCAGCCCGAGCTACATAGTGAGGCCCTGTCTCAAACGAAACAAAAGACTTTCCTGGCTCATACAAGTCCCCATCTTCCTATTTTTAATGCAGATTCCTGGAACACACAAGGCAGGTAGCACAGTGATACAAGAAGGTCCTTGGTATGCTAGGTGCCATGAAGTTCTCCTCTGCTTCTGGCACACACTTTGCCCCAAGACGTAAGAATTAAGGTCATCCCCAATTTCTTGTTTGAGACAGGGTCTGGCTATGTACTCCAGGTCGGCCTGGAACTCACAATGATCCTCCTGCCTCAGCCTGCCCAATGAGGGGATGACAGGTGAGTGCCATCACGCCCGGCAAAAGGTCGTCCCCACTATACAGAGCAGTAAACTGATGTTCCGAGACGTGATGGAGGCCGCCTCCGAGCAAGTTTTAAATGGTCCAGTTCCTAAAGAGCGCTGGGTACCAGGGAAGGGGTAGGGAGTGGGGGGGTGAGGAAGCAGGGGACCAACGTGGGGGGAAAGCGGGGTCTCCAGAGGCGGCCCCGCCCCCACGGGGGACGTGCAGACGCGGACCCCGCGCAGCGTGGGGACATGTGACCAACTGCAGAGGCAGCGCCGCCTCCCGCCAAGGTGCGCGCGCTCCGCCGCAGGGCACAGAGCCTCCTCGTCGCCCGCTTCGGCCTGGCTTTGGGGGTGCAAGAGCAGAGGCGGAGCCAAGGCACGCAGAGCCCAGAGAATCGAAAGCGAAAGCGGGGGGGGGGGGGGGGGCGGGAGGATGGGCGTGGCTGGCACAGGCTCCGCCCCCACCCTGCGCGGCAGCTAGGGCGGGCGCGCCTTGGCGGGGGGCGGCCGAGCGCGCAGTGCGGACCCTCGCGGAGACCTGAGCCGCCGCCGCTGCCACCATGTCTCAGGAAGGCGTGGAGGTAGGACCCGGCCGCGCCAGGCCCGGGCACCGGGGCCCGCGACGGCGCCGAGGACGGGGGAGCAGCCTAGGGTGGGAGGCAGGCTCGCAGTTCTGAGCGGCCCCCACCGCGTCCGCCCCGGACCGTCCCCCTGGGAGTGGACAGGGACTTCCACATCCCCCCACGCCCCTACAGAGAGAGGCGGTCGCCCCGAGAAGCTGGGGCTGCAGGGTCAGGGGTCAGGCTGGGGGTCACCTGCCCCCGGCCGTAGGCTGGGCCGTTCGCCCCACTGCGCGTCCCTCCTACCCCGATGGCCCGGAGGACTTTGGCTTTTTCTAGGAAATGCCACGTAGGGCTGGCAGGGTGGGGATTCGGAGGCCAAAATTAAGGGTCAAGTTCAGACCAGGAGCGACACCCACGGTGGGGGAGGGACGGTGGCACCTCGATGTCCCCTCCCCCACCCCGGTCCCCCCTCTGCCCCGGTCCCAGCTGGAGAAGAGTGTCCGGCGCCTGCGCGAGAAGTTTCATGGGAAGGTGTCCCCCAAGAAGGCGGGGGTTCTGATGAGGAAATTTGGCAGCGACCACACCGGAGTGGGGCGCTCCATCGTGTACGGTGAGCCGCGGTGGCCGGGCCAGGGCGGCACGTGTGGCGCCGAGGGGGCGTGGTGGATGCAGCGGCCTGGGGGGCGGGCTCCGGGAGCCCTGGAACTCTGGACAGGTCCTTCAAGGCTCCTTTCCTTACTCTACCCCAGGGGTCAAGCAGAAAGATGAACAGGGGCTCAGCAGCAGCCTGGATGCCCAGGTAACCCGTCCCCTTCTCTGGAGGAGGGGACCCGACCCAGCCACGGGGACCCCCTCCAGCGCATCCTCAACTAACCGCATAAACAATGGGCGCTCATTAAGTGCTGATTGGTTAAGCGGGGGAGAGACAGGCAGGGTGCCCCGAGAGAAGCGGGGAGCCCGGTGTTGGTTGATGAATGAATGTTTGATGTCCAGGTGCAACTGGGCCATGTGCCACTTAGCCCCTGTGGCCGGCGGACTGGATCTCCCCCGCCTGAAAGAGCGTCCTGGTAAAGACTAAAGTCTGTGACGCACCTTTATCCATCTAGAGGGTGTGGTGGAGAGCAGAGTGTGGCGCTGATGGGCCACTTCCCACGTGGCAGAACGCAGGGTATGACTAATTTCGTGGGCACAGGGGTTTTGTCGTTGATCGTTCCCATTCTACCGACAAGGAAACTGAGGTCTGAGCGTGGTTCTCGAACTGAGCAGGTGGCGGCTGGGATTTGAATCCTAGATGCCTATGAATCAGGACCTAGGCTTACCCACCTTCCCACAGCTGGCAGTACTAGAGACTAGATTCGAACCTGCATCTGTGAGGCATCACTTCTGTGTCAAGGACTATCAGGCAGGAAGTGGGTATAGGGTCCAGGTTCCTGCTGGCCACACTCATGTAGAGTGAGCTCAGACTCAGAGCCTCAGTTTCCCCATCTGAGCAATGGGGTAATAGATATGTCTACCTCGCAGGGCTGCTGTGTGGATACTTAAGGCCGCACACCAGCTTTCAATAAGTAGGCGCTGTTCGGTCAGCTCCTGGTGACTTAGGGGCACCCTATTGTGTTTTTTTGTTGTTTTTCGAGACTGGGTCTTGCTACGTAGCTCAGCCTGGCCTTGAATTCACTATGTAGCCCAGGCTGGCCTCAAACTTGCAGTGACCCTCCTGCCTCAGCCTTTCGAGAGCTGAGATTACGAGCATGCGCCACCACTTCCGGCACCCTACTCTTACGTGAAGCCAGAACCCTGGCTCCGCGTTCTGGAGCCCCCATGCATGGGCTGCAGAGGTACAAGTGCCTTCCCCAGTTTCTACCCCCCCATGTCTCCATCCAGGACCCTCCAGAGGACATGAAGCAGGACCAAGACATCCAGGTGCGTTGGTTGCTGCAGTGAGGCCAGGCTGTGGGATGCGGGGGGGGGGGGCATTGACGATGGCGGTGAGGATCCATCTGTCTGGAGCTGACACCCAGCGGGGCAGGAGGAGGCCACGGTGGTCAGGAGAGGAGGACAGTGAGTGTTGGTGTGGAGGACCGTGAAGCCACCTGTCCCCACCCCACCCCACCCCACAGGCCGTGGCAACCTCGCTCCTGCCGCTGACCGAAGCCAACCTGCGCATGTTCCAGCGCGCCCAGGACGACCTCATTCCCGCCGTGGACCGGCAGTTCGCCTGTTCCAGTTGTGACCACGTGTGGTGGCGCCGCGTGCCCCAGCGGAAGGAGGTGACAGTCCAGAATTTGACCTTGACTCCAGCCCCAACTTCACTCCTGACTCCTGCCCTCAGCCCAGCCATCGCCCTCCAACCCGAGAGCTCATCTCGACCTCCGAGCCCAGCCCTTGACCCACATAGGCAATTTTGTTTGGTACTTTTGAGACAAAGTCTCACTGCACAACCCAGGCTGAGCTCAAACTTGCTGTCCTCCTGCCTCAGCCTCCTGAGTGGTGGGATCACAGGCATGCACCACAGTGCTGTGTTCAAAGCTGATCTTAGGGGCTGGGGATATAGCTCAGTGGAATAAGCGCCTGCCTAGCAAGCGCAGGGTCCTGAGTTTGATCCCCAGTACCGGGAAAAAAAAAAAACAAAGCTGATCTTATTATTATTATTTTTTTGAGATGGTCTCACTATGTAATTCAGGCTGGTCTTGAACTCACTATGCAGCCCAAGCTGGCCTCGAAATGACAATGATCCTCCTGCTTTAGCCTCCCAAGTGCTGGAATTGTAGGTATGTGTCACCACACCCTGCCTCAAAGCTGGACTTTTGGCCTTGATTTTGAGAGGCTGAAATCCTTGCTCTCTGGCCTGACCCTGATGCTGCTGCAGTTTGACAGCAACTTCAGAAATCAAACATGGAACCAGGGGCAGTGGCTCATTCCTGTCATCCTGGCACTCTGGGAGGCTGAGGCAGGAGGGTTGCAAAGTCAAGCTCAGCCTGCAGAACTTAGGAAGACCCTGTTCGAAAATTTAAAAAAAAAAAAATTTTTTTTTAAAAGGGTGAGGCTGTGGTTCAGAGCCAGAGCCTTGGGTTCAGTCCCCAGTAGAAAAATCCAACTTTGCCCCCAAATCTGACTTCTGCACCCCCTGATTACTAAGTGCTGTGCTCGTGGCGAATGCTTATTTAACCAGCTCGCTTGCTCTTGGCAGGGACCCCGATTGACAGTGTCTGCCCACTGCCCTGGTGTAACTACCCCTTCTGTAGCCAACGCCAGCCACCGCAGTCCATCGCCGGCCCTGGTCCTAACCCCAGCCGCCTCTGACCACCCCTGGTCCCCTCTCCGCACACCCTCAGGTGTCCCGATGTCGCAAATGCCGGAAGCGCTACGAGCCGGTGCCAGCCGACAAGATGTGGGGGCTGGCTGAGTTCCACTGCCCGAAGTGTCGGCACAACTTCCGGTGAGGGCCCTGCCCCGCCCCACCCGTCCCTGGCCCCACCCTCCCGGCCCCGCCCCACCCCACCCCAGACCCTCACTGCCCGCGTGCTCCCAGGGGCTGGGCACAGATGGGGTCCCAGTCCCCCTGCTACGGGTGTGGCTTCCCCGTGTATCCGACACGGATCCTGCCCCCGCGCTGGGACATGAACGTGGATCGGCGCAGCACGCACACCCACTCCTGCTCGGCTGCGGACTGCTACAACCGGCGAGGTGAGGCCCTGGGGGGGTTCCCTGTGTCTCCAAGACCTGGCAGGCAGAGTCTGTGACCTCACCTGTGGGCTTAGGTATGGTGGTTTCAGCCAGGCATGGTGGCACAAATGTAATTGCAGCACTCTGGGAGGCTGAGGCAGGAACATCTCAAGTTCAACCCCTAGCCTGGGCAATTTAGTGACTGCAGGATCTTGTCTCAAAATACAAAAATTTTAACTGGGCGTGGTGGCCTTCCATTGTCCTGGGTGCACTGGAACATGCACAGGTTGGCTTTGTTCAGCAGCAGTTAAAATTGGATTACAGTTGCCCTGTAATCCCAGCACTCGGGAGGCTGAGGCTGGAGGATTGTTGTGAGTTCAAGAGCAGCCTGGGCTACACAGTGAGCTCAAGGCCAGCCTGAACTGCATAGCCAGACCCTGTCTCAAAAAGACCAAAAAAAAAAAATTAAAAGGGGGTTGGGGGCTGGGCACAGTAGCACACATTTGTCAAAGCAGCACTTGGAAAGAGGGGCAGGATTGCCAGGAGGTAGAGGCCAGCCTCAGCTATGCAGTAAATTCAAGCCTTAGTGAGCCCATCTCCAAACACCAGACGGGGGGCCGTTGGGGTGTGTAGCTCAGTAGAAAGGCCTTGGGTTCGATCCCCAGAACTGTAAAAACTAAAACAGATATGGACAGCCTGGGCTACACAGCAAGACCCAAAATCAGAAAAAGAATTTTTTTTTTTAAATATGGAAGCTTGGCAGGCATGCTGGTGCACATCTGTCATCCCAGCTCTTGGGAGGCTGAGGTAGGAGGGTCGCTGTGAATTCAAGCCATCCTGGGTTATAAAGTGAGTTCAAGACCAGCCTAAACTGCACAGTGAGACCCTATCTCAAAAAAAAAAAAAAAAAAGCCACAAGCTTCGGTCCCCATAACTATTTGGCCCCACCCACCCACGCCCAGGGCCACACTGGACACACAGGGTGCCCATGGCCTCTGAGGCCTGGCTCCTGCTCTGTGTCCTGTGCCCCACGTGACCCTGCCCCTGGTCTGCTGTGGTCTCAGGATCTGAGGTCTCTGCGGCCCCTCCCCTGCAGCTCGCTGAGCTGACCCCTTTCTGTCCCCAGAGCCGCACGTGCCCGGGACTTCCTGCGCTCACCCCAAGAGCCGCAAGCAGAACCACCTGCCCAAGGTCCTGCACCCCAGCAACCCTCACATCAGCAGTGGCTCCACTGTGGCCACCTGCCTGAGCCAGGGCGGGCTGCTGGAGGACCTGGACAACCTCATCCTGGAGGACTTGAAGGAGGAGGACGAGGACGAGGATGGGGCGGCGGCCGGGCCCCAGGAGTGAGCACGCCAGGCTGCGGTACTATGTTCTTTGCGACTCTGAGCTCAACCCCACACAGAAAGGCCCTCGGGAGCCGTCTGGGCCTGAGATTTTGCTGGGGGCTCCTGGGCCCCATTTTCAGGAGCCCCAGGAACCAGATCTACCACCATGGGAAAGGCTGGGACAGAACCCAAACTGTAGGGGAGATGTGGCTGGGTTACCCTGTTCCGTGGGGACAGAGGGACAGAGTCATGGCCTCACAGGCCGGATGAGCATGGCAGCCTTCTTGAGCGAGTATGCCCCACCGCGGAACTCAGCCCAGTAGACACCGTCCTGGTAGCGGCTCCGGTAGTGGCCGCCACGGTGCCAGACGCCGTTGAGGTTGGAGTGGGCACAGGCATGGTACCACCAGCCCCCACGCTGGTACAGGGCACAATTTCCTGAGGAGCGAGAAAAGCGTCTCTCAGTACCTCCTCATACAAGGCTTTTGCTGGGCATCCCCTGGCCCTTCCTAGTCTTACTGCATATAAACCCTGCTATCTCCTCACCAGAATAAAAGCTCCCACTTTCAGAGTAACAGCCTTAACTCCTTTTCTATCTCCTTATCGAAACACAAGTCATGCCTTTCCTGTGTCTTCTACCAAGTAGAACTCTAGTCATTCCTTTACAAAACAAATTCTGTGTTTCCCTTCTACAGTTAAGTCTGGGCTGCAGTAGAGCACGTGCTTAGCGTGCACAAGGCCAAATTTTTAAAATATTCCAAGCTGGGCCTGGTGGTGCACACCTATAATCCCAGCACTTGAAGAGGCCGAGGCAGGAGGATCGCTGCCAGTTTGAAGCCAGCCTTGGGTACATAGTGAGTTCAAGGCCATCTGGGGCTGCATAACAAGACCCTGCCTCAAAAAACAAAACAAAGAAGTGTTCTAGCTCTTGCTGTCTGCTTTCCACCAGAAGAGGATTCTTAACTCTGGCCTTTTCAGAGATAGAATATGGGCGCTCCATGTCCTTGAAAGAATAAAAGTCCTATTGCTTGTTCTCTTACTGGAAGAGAAGTTTCCTCACGCTAATGTTTACCAGAGGAGAATCTCACCCCACCACTTTACATTGCCTCACCAGGAGTCACAGCGCCCTGTCCTCCCACCAGAATAGCAGCTCTCCTCACCAGAATAGGAGTCTCGGTCCCTATCCACTGTGCTGAAAGGCTTGTCATTGTGCCAGGAAAGAGAATCCCCGGCGTCCCCATGGTACTGGCCAAGCCGCAGGCGGTAATGGTCACTTTCGGGCTCCAGGGAGAAGCTGTCATAGTGGGCACGGGCCCCACGGCCCCCCCAGTCCTCCAGCAGCACCAGCAGCTCGTGGTCCCCGCGGCTGGTCAGCTGGTGCACAGGTTCGAGGCCCAGCCAGTACTCCCCATCAGGCCGGCCAAAGCCCACCTGCGACAGGATGTGGCAGTCAGGGACAGGTGCCCGGCCCTGCCCGGCCCTGCCTCTGCCTGACACACCAACCTTGTACTGCTGCCAGGTAGTGAAGAAATTGACGGAGCCGTCCTGCCGCCGCTGGATCACGGTCCAGCCACCCCCATCCACCTGCTGCTCACACCATGCGGATACTACATGCCGCCCGAGGCGCAGCTCATACACCCCGCTTTGCCCATGGCCCGCCTGGTGGGCCTCAGCACAGTCCTGCCACGGGCCTGCGAGCACAGGGACATGGGAGAGGCACAGCCTGGCCCAACCAATCCCTCAGTAGCATAAGAGTCCTGATTCCCTCTGGTCCCCTCACCAAAACAGGAGTCCTTCCTTTCCTTCACCTGAGTAAGAACACCAATTGCTATTTCCTTACCTCTGGAAGACTCTTAAGTTTCTCATCTCTCACCAGAGCAGATAAGGAGTCTGGGCCTTTTAAATCAGGTTCTGTGTTTCCTTACTCAAATATAAGTTCAGCTGGGGATATAGCTCAGTGACACAGCACCTTGCTTGGCAAGTGCAGGGTCCTGAGTTTGATTCCTGGTACCGAAAAATACAACTTTTTTTTTTGTACTGGAAATTGAACTCAGGACCTTGCACTTACTAGGCAGGCACTTATATTGCTGAGCTATATCCTCAGCCCTAAAGATAATACATACATACATACATACATACATACATACATAAAATATAAACCCAGCTGGGGGTGGTGGTGCATGCCTGTAATCCCAGCACTTGGGAGGCTGAGGCAGGAGGATCTGCAGGGCTACAAAGTGATCTCAAGGCCAGTCTGAACTGCATAGTGAGACCACGTCTCAAAAAGAGGAAAAAAAAAAGTCCTGATGGTACTCTGAACCAACTTACCTTCTCACAAAGAAGTGTTCCTAAATCTGTCCCTCGTCAATGAAGCATTCCCTCATCAGTTAAGAGTTCTAATACTAATTTCCCCTTTTGCTATTTGCATAGCATTGTAGGAAGTTTGGTCCTCTTGTTCTGTTTTGGTTTTATGCAGTACTCTAACCCAGACCCTTGAGCATGCTGGGCCAGCACAGTACCAACCATGAGGTGCTTCTCAGCTCTGGTGGTTTTATCAGAATCAGAGCCCTATCTCCCTGTTCCATTATCAGAGTAGGAGCCGTCATTTCTTCCAGGCCACTCACCTGAGAGGAATACTTTTTATTTCCTGCTTACCCATGCTGCATCGGGGCTACTCCCACCCCTAACATCCTGCCTCTTACCTGCTGGCTTGGTGGGGCTGGCAGGGTGCCCCGCGGGTGAGGGGGAGGCCAGGGGCCCCTGCTGTCTCGGTGTCTGGTCTCTCCGGGACTCCAGGGCTGGGTCCAGGCTCCTGGTGTTACTGGTGCTGCCCACCAGACTCAAGGGAACCACCGGCACCAGGGGCGGGGGGGGGACCTGGAGTAACAAGAAATGTGACCGCCCGAACCCTCAGCCGGTGGTCACTCTCCGAGCACGCAGATAAACAGGAAGGCAGGCAGGGGGCGTCCTAGCCCGAGACTGACTCCCCAGCATAACTCTTGGCTTCAAAGCGCAGATACAGCCCGGCTGAATCTCACTGGGAAGCCAGGCACGGTGTGGTGGTGCACGCCTATAATTCCAGCACTAGGGAGGCTGAGGCAAGAGGATCGCAAATTTAAAGCCAGACCTGTACTACATCGTGAGATCCTATCTCAAAAAAAAAGGATTCCCATAATAGTCCCATTCTGGAGTTCATAGCATAATTGTTCTATGTCTGGGTCTCCTATCTGTAAGTGGTAATAATTAAAGCACATCCAACTTTCCAAATTTCTGTCAACTCTGTTTAAGTAGGGACTGTCACAGAGCAACCACCTCGTGCCAAACCCGGGCCCAGACATGTTCCAGAGATGGGAGACACAGTGATCCTTTGCCCTTCACATGATAATAACCTTCAGTACAGGATCATATGAATATTCACATTAAGTGGGAGAGGTAAGACTAGCCATGGCCACTAATCACGTTTGGACCCAAACAAGCAGGGAAAAGGGGTAAGAATCCGGTTTGAATTTCTTTCCTCCGAATTTCGGAACTGTGAATAAGAGATGGGGTTGCAGGACACCCACTGCACAGGGCATGCACACAGCAAGCGGCTGCTGTTAGGAAAGTCCCTGCGGTTACCTGCTGCTGCTCGCCCGCGCCCCCGGGACACAAGCGCTCCAGGCGGGCAATGAGGCTGCCCTGATGGCTGACAAGCTGCGCCAGCTCCTGGAACTTCTCGTCCAACTGGTGGAAGCGGGCGGCGGCACGTTGTGCCTCGGCCGACGCGTTCAGCACGCGCTCCCCAAGCAGCGCCAGCGCTGAGGCAGGCTCCGCCCCGAGCCCCGCCCCCAAGGTAGGCTCCGCCCCTGACATTGGCTCCGCCCCCGGGCTCGGCCCCGCCTCGTGCTGTAGCTGCGCGCGCAGCTGGCCCAGGCGCGCGCTTAGGCCGCGGCTCTCCTTACGCAGCGCGCGCACCTCCCCCGCTACGGCGCCATCGGCAGCAGCCAGCCGCTGCAGTTCGCGCAGCAGCTCCTCGTGGCGGCCCACGCGCATGCGCAGCGCTGCCACCTCGCTGGAGTTGACGGTCTCCGGTGCGGGTCGCGCCGCCCCGCTCCAGCACACAGCGCCAGTGAACCTTTGCGCAGGCAGCACGAAAGTGTAGGTGCAGCGCGGCGCGTCTGCCTGCACCCACGACACGCAAAACAGGAGCAACAGCGGTAGGGCGCGCAGCCGGGGAGCCGCCATGGCCATCTGCGGGGAAAAGATGAGAACAAAACTGAGAAAAGTCTGTCACAGAGAAGCGTCCCAGGCAGGGGTGTAGCAGTTGCAAAGGCCCTGAGGCTACACCTTGCCTGGTGCCAAAGCCAGCCGAGGTAGAGAGGGACAAGGAGCTAACAAACCCCTTCTCTGTGGACATGGAGCCTCTCACACCAGACCTTGCCTCTGCACTTTGTCCACGCCAGATCCAGCCACCCTCCAGGCCTGGGTCAGCTCTGTTGTTTAGAACTGAATTCCTCCACGTCCTACAGATGACATCTGGATTTCCTTCCAGCTGACGCCACCAGGGCCTTCATATCTGAGCCCTCTTTGGCTCCTACCTTGCCTAGAGAAAAAGCTTAAGTCCTTATAGCCCGTGAGGGCCTTCCCTGCCTCACCTCCTCTCAGACTTCCCCAGGAACATGCCAGGCTCAGGGCCTTTGCACTTGGGGACCCGAGCTGGAGCACTGTCCACGTCATAACAGGGCACTCCGTCCTTACCCAGGGCTCAGAACCCCTAACAGACCTTGCATTTAGAGTTCATGCTCAGGGCTGGGGATATAGCTCAGTGGAAGAAGCGCCTGCCTAGCAAGCGCAGGGTCCTGAGTTCAATCCCCAGTACCACCAAAAAAAAAAAAAAAAAATAGAGTTCATGCTCAGCCAGGGATGTAGCTCAGCAGCACAGCACCTGCCTGGCAAGTACCAGGTCCTGAGTTCAATTCCCAGTACCAAAAAAGAAAAAAAGAAAAAAGTTTATGCTCAAACCAGGTGTGGTGGTCCTCTCACCTGAAATCCCAACCACTCCTCTGGCTTCGGGAAGAGGATTCCAAGTTTGAGACCTGCCTGGAAAATTTAGCAAGAGCCTATCCCCAAAATTTACAAAAACATTTTTTCTTTTAAAGGGCCGGGATATATCGCAGTGGTACAGCATCCCCGAGTTTGATCCCCAGTAGGACAAAGAAAGGGAAAAAAGGGTGGGAGCGACCCTCCTATCCTGGGGCCCCTCATCTGTCCTCCCAAATCACCCCATTTACTTAACCATTGTTTATGACCTGAATCCCACCATTCAAACATCAGCCCTCTGAGGCCTGTGGGATACCCACACACACCACACCACCCTGTTTATTCTCCTGTTTAACAAGCACTGCTTGAGCACCTGCTGCGTGCTGGGAGCTGCTGTAGGCAGTGGGGATTCAGCTGTACCCAAAACAGACAGAATCCCTACCTTTTAGGTCTGATACTCTAATTGGAAAACAGTAAGAAAAACCCAGTCAGGAAGAAGACATGATGGTGCATGACTGTAATCCCAGCACTCTGAGAGGCTGAGGCAGGAGGATCTCAAGTTCAAGCCTGGCCAGGGTAACTTATTGACCTGGAACAGAGTGAGCAAGGAGAGGAGGAGGAGACCAGGACAGTGAGGTGATGTGGGGCAGTGTGCAGGTCTTTGATTTGAAGACTCAGGGTCCAACTCTTAAATCAGGTGGGAGCTATAGAGGGTTCCAGAGCTGGAGAAGGACACAAGTACTACTGCTGTACATCAAGTGGGAGCGCCCAGGGCTGGCAGCGTCTTCTCCTTTCCTCCCCCAGCACAGGGACGGGCCAGGCTCCCACTGCTGCCCCCACCCCAGCAACAGCCTGAAGGAGGGGAGCCAAGCCGATAGAGGCTGGGGTCTCCCGACACGCAGATGGACCCGCCGTCGCCGTACCCGCTCACCTTTCACGGCCAAGAGCCCAAATCCCGGGAGGTTCACAGCGAGGCAGAACCCGAGGGTCCCACAGGGCCTCTGAGCCGGGGAGAGGCCTAGAGAGAGAGACTTGCTGAGCGCCCCACCCCCAAGCCGCAACTGTAAATATTTAGTGTTTCCCACCCGAGAACTGAGGCCAGATCGCCAGATCCCTCAGTCGGGGCCACCAGAGCCTGATAACCCAGGTCAGTGTCCCAGGCAACACCAGTCTCTTCCCCGCTGGGGCAAAGAGAGCGTGGGAGGTGGCAGGCCCCATAGGACCTGCGGGATTCAGGATGTGGGACACAGCACACAGCCCAGACACACAGAGGAACAATGTGGACAGTCACACCCACTTGTTGTGCGTCTCTTTTCATTTTTTATTTTGAGACAAGGGTCTCACTAAGCTGCTAAATTGCCCAGGCTGAGCTTGGACTTGGGATCCTCCTGCATCAGCCTCCCGAGTAGCTGGGACCACAAACATACACCGATGCATTTAGCTAACCACCACACAGTTTTATCTCATTTAATCCCAGCAACCTGAGCTGGCGTCCATGGATAGATAGCCTCATTTTGTAGGAGGGAAAACGAAGGTTCAGAGAAGGTGAGACACTTGCCTGCGGTCACACAGCCAGAAAGCAACCATAAGGAGATGCTTGGCTTATTGGCTCCTGAGCTCACACGTGTATAAAGCATACGAGTTGCACACATGTGTGTGCATAACAAAGGCAAGCACTGGTGCCAACAGCTGACAGAGCAGGCAGGGCTCTGCACAGAACGGCTGAGGCAGACAAAAGGGATCCATGCCTGGCCCGCCCCCACACAAAACCCAAAGACACAACTGGAGGGCTGGGCTGTAGTTCAGTCCTAGATTGCTTGTCTAGCCTGCACAGGGCCCTGGGTTGGAGCCCCAGCTCAAAGGAGAGTAAAAAAGAGCAATAATTATGTGTCAGAAAGCAGACACACATCTCTGGGCATGGCGGTGCGCCCCTATAATTCTACCTACTTGGGAGGCTGAGGCAGGAGGATTGCCAAATTTGAGCTCCGCCTGGACAGCTTGGCAACTTAACGGACAGAGCTTGTCTCAAAATGAAAAACTGGCTGGGGATGTAACTCAGCGCAGAGGCCCTGGGTTCGATCCCCCAGGATAGCAAAAAATATACATACCATCACACATTCAGCACAACTTCTACAGGGATTGTCACAATTTAAAGGGCCTCCTTTAGGGGCTGGGGATATAGCTCAGTGGAATAAGCGCTTGCCTAGCAAGCGCAGGGTCCTGAGTTCGATCCCCAGTACCGCAACAAAAAAAAGGGCCTCCTTTGAGGGCTGAGGGCAAGCACAGGGACAGCAAGCAGACACACAGCAACGCCCACACCCAGGTGCCCTGCCGCCTAACTGGGAGTTTCCATTCATACCCGTGCACACACACACATACAGTCACATTTTTGCATAAGTCCAACCACACACAGAACAGGAAGAAATAATCCTGCCTTTATCTCACAGAGACTCACACTCCTGAGCCCAGCCCGAGACGTGCTTTCCTTCCTGCTTCCCGCCGAGCTCAGCTCCAGAGTAACCCGAGTGGACTCCGGGGCCAAGAGAGGAAATGGTCGTCCCGGCACAGAGGCTGCCAGGCTGGGCTGCCGGCCTGGGCTGGGGCCCCACACTGGGCCCCCCACCCGCACCCCCCTCCGGCTCCTGCACTGGCAGCCAGAGAAGACACCGCAGAGAGGCGAAGGAGGGAAAGACTGCAGGAGGCAGGGAGCACTCCGATGACAAAGTGCAGACGGCAACAGAGACAGGAAGAAGATGGAAATGTATGCACAAGGAATGAGATCATGAACAGCCGGCTGTGGTGGCTGGAGCCCGTGATCCCAACACTCTGGTGGCTGACGTAGAAGGATCGCAAGTTCCAGCCTAGACCGCACACCTTGGTGACTTAGCAAGACCCTGTCTCAAAACAAAAAATATGAGAAAGTAAAATAAAATAAAATGAAATGAAAAAGGACTAGGCATGGAGTTCAGTGCAAAGGCCCTGGGTTCAAACCTCAGGACTGCAAAGTTAGGAAAAGAAGGAGAGATTTATTGATGACATTTTTCACAAAGGGGGAGCTAGAGGTGGGAGCAGATGGAGAAGAGGAGGGGAGACAGAATCTGGGGAAAAGAGAAGGAATTGAGGGGCTGGGGATATAGCTCAGTTGAATAAGCGCCTGCCTAGCAAGTGCAGGGTCCTGAGTTCGATCCCCAGTACCGCAAAAAAAAGAAAAAAAAAAAAAAGAGAAGGAATTGAGGGACGTGGGGAGGGGAGGGGCAAGCCAAAGGCAGGGGACCCTCCCCTGCACCACAAGTTTTGGGGAAGAAGCCAGAGCCCTGACGCCGAGACTGGGACCTTCAACGGAAAGAGGGCGGAGGCAAATTACTCACAGAGCTGGCCCGACTCAGAGTTTCCAGAGGTGATGTAGACTTTCCATCCCTCAGCCCACCTGCAGAGAGGGTCCTCAAGGAGGGCAGCTGGCCCTCAGGCGCTGGGAGACGAAAAGAAACGTCTGCCATAGGCTGTCTGTTCTCCTTACTGCTCCCCCAGGGCCGGTGTTGGTGGCAAGCGCCGTGTGTACATCATCTCTTAATTCCGCAGGGCAGGGGAGACCGTATCATCCTCCGGAACATATTCGGGGCCTCAGAGTGGAGAAAGTTGTCACGTTGACAAAGCTGGCGCAAATCGGGCGAGGCGGGATTCGAACCCATGGTTCTGTGTCTCTGATGCCCAGAGCCACACCGCCCTAGGTTTCTGTAGAAACAGTCGCCTGCTGTCTCCATAGCAACGCCTCCACTAAATTCCACCCTTCCTACCCCCGAGGCCACCTACTGCGCATGCCTGCGTGCTGAGGTCACCGGGCCAGGCGCCGGAAGTGAGCTTCACTGCGCCGGAAGTGGCCGGCAAAAGCGACTTGGTTGAGAAGGCGGCATGGGGCAGTCGGGGCGGGTAAGCGGGGGCTCCCCAGGAAGTTAGGCGCGTCGGTGGGGTCCAGATCGAGATCTCGACGCTCACTGTTTTATTCTGTTGTTTCCGCAGTCCCGGCATCAGAAGCGCGCGCGCGCCCAAGCGCAGCTCCGCAACCTCGAGGCCTACGCCGCGCAGCCGCATTCGTTCGTGTTCACGCGGGGCCGCGCGGGGCGCAGCGTGCGGCAGCTCAGCCTGGATGTGCGGCGGGTCCTGGAGCCGCTCACCGCCACCCGCCTGCAGGTCGGCATCGCCCGCCCTGCCCCAGCTTTACGGCTGCAGAAAGGGACCTCTGTGGGGACGCTGTCTCTGCCTCTCCGGAATTGAGGGTGTTGCGGCCAAGGCAGCCAGCTTGGGGCTGGGGGGCGGGGTAATGGCGAAGAATGGAGCCGGGCGTGTAGTCCCAGCGCTCAGGAGGCTGAAGCAGGAGGGTCGCTGCGAGTTCCAGGCCCGCGTGTGCTACGTAGCGAGTTCAAGGCCGGCCTCAACCGTGTGGCAAGACCCTGGCTCAGAAAACCTTAAACAAATGCAAGGCTTGGAAATGTACTGGAGAGCGCTTGCCCTGCATTTACGAGGCCTTGGGTTCTCTCCCAGTTTATGTGCGGAAAACATAACCGGATCCAGGGGAACGGGAATCTCTCTCGCTCAGAAGAGATGCCCAATTTTCATCTTATTTTCCTTTTTGTAATCTCCAGGTTCGCAAGAAGAACTCTCTGAAGGACTGTGTGGCCGTGGCAGGACCCCTCGGGGTCACGCATTTCCTGATCTTGAGCAAAACGGACAATAACATCTACTTGGTGAGTGGCCCGTACCCTCGGCCCCGCCCCCACCGTGCCCGTCTCTCAGGATGAACCCCGTGCCTCTGAGCTGCTGTGATTCTGGCTTCAAAGTAAACGCTCTGAAGAGATGGGTGGAGGTCCCTGCTCGCCCTGCGTGCTCGCCACCTCCGCCCTCACCACCCTTTCCTTCTGCAGAAGCTCATGCGCCTCCCAGGGGGCCCGACCCTGACCTTCCAGATCAACAAGGTAAGGGGCAGAGAGCCCAGGGTAGGAGCTGGGCTCCAGGGCAGCCCAGCCCCAAGGGCAGCACCCACCTATTGCCCTCCTTGCAGTACACGCTGGTGCGCGATGTGGTCTCCTCGCTTCGGCGGCACCGCATGCACGAGCAGCAGTTCACCCACCCGCCCCTGCTTGTGCTCAATAGCTTCGGCCCCCACGGCATGCACGTGAAGCTCATGGCCACCATGTTCCAGAACCTGTTCCCCTCCATCAACGTGCACAAGGTGGGCCATGTGGCAGGGGTGGCAAGGGTGGGCAGGTGGACAGGTCAGGCAGCAGGTGCCGCAGGGCCTTGTTGCAGAGGGGAACTGAGGCACGCAGCAGTGAAATTGTTCACTTGAAGTTGTGTTCAAGGAAGCAGGTGTGGAGGGTTTTTTTTTTGGAGACAGGGTCTCCCTACATAGTTTGGGCTATCCTCAAACTCATGGCGATCCTCCTACCTCAGCCTCCCACCCAAGTACTGGGATGACAGGTGGGCAACACCGCGCGAAGCGTTGGAGGTTTTGTTATGCGTGAATCCGGCATGTGTGAAGCAAGCACCTGGCCGCTGAGCTGCTTATGTAGCTCCTCATCCCTGGCACCAGTGGCTCTCACAGTGGGATTTATTCTAAGACAGCGCTCAGCTGGGCGTGATGGCACGTGCCTCTAAACCCAGCAGTCTGGAGGGCTGAGGCAGGTGGGTCACAAATTTGAGGTCAGCCTGGGGAGTTTGGTTGGTGGTTTAACAAGGCTGTTTCAGAAAATACAAAGGGATGGGAACGGAGCTCTGTGCAGAGGTCCTGATTTCAAACTTCAGTATTGCCAAAAACAAAAGAAAAAAGTGCAGTTTATCAGGAAATCCAAGTAGTCTGGGGGTCGCAGAGCCAGGATTTCTAGCCAGGGCCTGGGCAGCTTGTGGAGGCTGCCCCCACCCAACCAGCCTGCGTGGGTGCCCAGTACCACTGCACAGTGTGACCTGGGGCTCTAGGAACATGCAGTGAGGTGGCCCTGCCTGGCTGGGGTCAGTGGCCTCCCCGAGAAGGCCTCCCAGCCCTCGGTCGTCTCCCGTGCTCCAGGTGAACCTGAACACCATCAAGCGCTGCCTGCTTATCAACTACAATCCCGACTCACAGGAGCTGGACTTCCGCCATTAGTGAGTGGGGCTAGGGCGGCATGCAGGGCCGGGGTGGCATGGGGCGCCGAGGCGGTTGATGACCACACTTCTGCTGAGAGACTGTGATGCTCAGTCTAAAGTAAACGCGCTGACGCACGGTGGCCAGGGAGGGCAGGAAGAGGGACCCACCTGGCGCTGTGACCCTGACCCTGCCCACCCCACCCCTGCAGCAGCATCAAGGTGGTCCCCGTGGGTGCAAGCCGGGGCATGAAAAAGCTGCTGCAGGAGAAGTTCCCCAACATGAGCCGCCTGCAGGACATCAGCGAGCTGCTGGCCACGTGAGGGGGGCACCGGGTGGGACCTGGGGCCCGAGGCCCGTTCCAAGCCTGGCTGCAAGCCAGCTGCGCTCCGAGCCCCATGTGTCCCCATCCACGCAGGGGTGCCGGGCTGTCGGAGAGCGAGGCAGAGCCCGACGGTGAGCACAATATCACGGAGCTGCCGCAGGCTGTGGCGGGGCGTGGCAACATGCGGGCTGAGCAGAGCGCTGTGCGGCTCACAGAGGTACAGCTTGGGTGACCCTGGGGCCACCCAGGCCAGCAGCCCTCACCCTTGAGGCCGCCTGACGTACTCTTCCTCTACCCCCAAGATCGGTCCCCGGATGACACTGCGGCTCCTCAAGATCCAGGAGGGCGTCGGCGAGGGCAACGTGCTGTTCCACAGTTTTGGTGAGGTGGGGAGGGGTGGCCGGGGTGGGCACAGAGCTGTGGCCGCAGGCCCTGGATGAGCCATGTGTCGCCGAGCAGTGCACAAGACTGAGGACGAGCTCCAGGCCATCTTGGCCGCCAAGGAGGAGAAGCTTCGGCTCAAGGTGCAGAGGCAGGACCAGCAGGCCCAGAATGTGAAGCGCAAGCGGGAGCAGCGTGCAGCCCACAAGTGTGTGGGGCTCCAGTCGGATGGGGAGGGCATCCCCCGCTGCCGCAGACTGACTGACCCCCCCCCCCCCCCGCAGGAAGAAGAGCCTGGCGGGCATGAAGCGGGCCCGGGCAGGAGCTGACGAGGACAGCGGTGCTGAGGACCCGGGGGCTCCCCCAGAGGCAGAGGGGTCAGACCTGCAGGAGGAGGAGGAGGAGGAGGCAGAGTACTTCTGCCAGGCTGTGGGCGAGGAGCCTGATGAGGGTATGTGCTGGGTCCTGGGGGTGCCCGGGGCCTGTCCTTGACGCGTCCCTGACCTCACGTCTCCCCACAGACATGTTCCCCAGGGCCACCAAGCAGAGACGGCTCGCCGGGCCCCGGCGGAGGAAGCCACAGGCAAAAGAGCAGAGACCCGTGCTGGGCCGCTGTGCAGGTGCTGGCCGGAGGCCGCCCAAGCCCCAGGGGGCGCCCCGCAAAGCCCCAGCCAAGTTGGGACCCAGAGGTATCGCCCGGGACCGAGGCCAAGGCCAGAAGAGGCCGCCCAGGAGAGGGGCTTGAGCCTGGTGCTGCAGAGCCTGGCGCCCCAGACTGGGGCCCGAGTGGCCCTGGCGGCACTCGGTTTCCTTTCATAAAGGAGCGGTTGTCCCCACTTCCCCTGCAATAAAGGCGTGACCCTGCCTGATTCTGGGTGTGAGATATAAGGGACCTGATACTGCGCGCCTGGCTTCCGGTGATGGGCGGACCGAGGCCCCGAGGTGTTGCAATGAGAGGAAGCGCCAGTGCCAGCGCCAGCGCAGTGTGCAGTCTGAGGTTGCAGCTTCCCACAAGGGAGGGGCGGGCCACACGGCTGGCGGCTGAGTGTGTGAGTGAGAGCGTGGCAGCCATGGTGTCGGGTGAGGAGCTGGGCTGGGCTGGCTGCGGGTCTGGCTGGGACGCAATCCCCTAGCACCACAAGCCTTGGGTCCTGCTGTGTGGCCACGGTGGGCTGGCTAGTTCCGGAGGAGGAGGTGGGTTAGAGCCCCAGTCTGGAGGGAGACCTCAGAGCTCAGGTTCCACAGGGAGGACATCAAAGCTGTCCTTTTACCCACCACATGGCCAGGGGTGGATGGGGGTGGGGGCACCTGGCTTCCCGGGGGCGGCTCTAAAGGGGCCCCTTAGACGATGGAGTGGAGGAACTGGGGAAGGAACCTGGAGGATCTGAAGCTCAGGTCAGGCAGGCGGCCCTCTCCTGGGCCAGATGGGGAAGGCGTGAGGGCAGGAGCTGTCCTGCTGGTGACTAAGTGCTGGGCATCCGGAGCGAGCAGCCGCAGAGCCGGTTGGGGTGAGCAGTCAAAGCCGGTGGGGCCGGGCGGGGGCGGATGCCTGCAAGGGCTACACGACCTGCCTTCGTGTTTTCATTCTGCCTTTTGTTTGCTTTGTGGTGCTGGGGATCAAAGCCAGGGCCCTAGCTGGGTGTGGGGGAGCACATCTGTCACCTCAGTGCAGGAGGGCCACTGAGTTTGAGACCATCCTGGGCACAAAGTGAGCTCAAGGCTGGCTGAAATGCATGGCAAAACGCGATTTCAAACAGGAAAAAAAAAAACAACCCCAGGGCCCTGCACAGAGCACACGACAAGCGTGCACGTGCGCCAAGTTGTGACCCCGCGGCAGCCGTTCCCGTCACAGGACCTGACACGGTGCCCACTGGCGCCCTCTGTAGGTGGTGGGAGGGAGCTTGACCAAAGTGGGGCTGGGGATGAATGTCACTGCCATGGGCACCTCACCTCCAGGTCAGCCCTGCATGTCGGGTACAGGGCACAGGCTCTGGCTCTGGCCTCCAGTTCTACTTTTAGGAGCAGCAGAGCCCGGCACCCAGAAGGGACCTGTCAGATCTGGGCTCGGTGGACCACACTGAGAAAGGGCTCACAGCCGGTGACACCTCTGCCCACAGGTGCCAGGCTCTGCAACTTCTCTGCGGCTGCCTACTGCAAGCTCAGCCACTACCAGGAGAACTTCCTGTGGCCCATCCTGGTGGCAGAGTTCCTGGTGGCCGTGGCCGGCAATGGCCTGGCCCTGTACCGCTTCTGCACACGGGAGCCGCGGCCCTGGAACCCGGCTGTGGTCTTCTCGGCACAGCTGGCGGCCAGCAACCTGTTCTATGCACTGACGCTGCTGCCACTGGCCGCCTACTTCTACCCACCCAAGCACTGGCATTACAGTGCAGCCGCCTGCCACCTGGAGCGCTTCCTCTTCACCTGCAACCTGCTGGGTGGCACCATCTTCCTCACCTGCATCAGCCTCAACCGCTACCTGGGCGTCGTCCACCCCTTCTTCACACGTAGCCACCTGCAGCCCAAGCACGCCTGGGTGGTCAGCATCGCTGGCTGGGCCCTGGCTGCCCTACTGGCTGGCCCCACACTCGGCTTCTCTGGTCTGAAGATTCAGGATGTGGTAGGGGAGTGCAACTCGACCAGGGGAACTGCACCTGAGGCCTCCACCGAGTGCCAGGGGAACGTGCACCTCCAGCACCTCGAGGCCTACAGAGCCTACAGCCTGGCCCTGGCAGGGCTGGGTGGGGCGGTGCCGCTGCTGCTCACACTGGCAGCCTATGTCGCCCTAGGCCAGGCCGTGCTGCGCAGCCCCAGCTTGCAGACAGCCGAGAAGCTGCGCGTGGCAGTGCTGGTGGCAAGTGGGGTGGCCCTGTACGCAGTCTCCTACGTGTCCTACCATGTCACACACGTGCTCAACGTGGATGCCCGGCAGCGCTGGCTGGCCCACTGCCCTGACTTCCGCAGTGAGGCGCAGGCCGTGCAGGCGTTGGAGCTGGGACCCTACCTGGGCTACCAGGCAATGCGCGGCATGGTGCCGCTGGCCACCTGCATCCACCCGCTGCTCTACATGGCTGTGGCGCCCAGCCTAGGCTGCTGCATGGAGCGCCAGGGCCCCGAGGTCAGGAGCCACGGCCACCAGGACCTGCCTCTCACTGCCAGCACTACCTCCCAGGCTTCAGCATCCCAGTCCCCAGAGGTGAACCCATGACCCGGCCTATCTCAAGCCCACTCCTTGCCACAAGGTACTGGGATGTGACAAGGACCCCAGAGCATGACAGACTCTTAGCCACTTCCTGCCACCCTCAGGCTGGATCAGCACCCACAGCAGGCCCAACCCGAGGCAGGGACAGGGACAATGAACAGGACACACGAAGGGTACGTTCAGTGTTTTACTGCCCACAGAGCCCCCACTCATGGAGACGACCAGGTCACAACGGGCCTGGACGGCAGCAGCTGGCTCAGTTGGTTGACGGCCTGGAGAGGACAAAGGCAAGATGTCAGGTGTGGGGGCTCCGAAGACCCTCACACGTAGGTAGGGCTGTGTGGGACAAAGCGGGACACTGCAGTGACAAAGGCCTCACATGGGGCCCACTGTGCTGCAAGCCGGGCGGCCACTGTCCTGGGCCAGAGGCTGCCACCGGTGCATGTCTGCCCCCTGCGGAGCTTTTGAGGAAGGACAATAAAGCATGTTGCTTCCTGCAGGCAGGTGCCTGGCGGTGGTGTGGGGGTGAGGAGAGGAGGGACAGGTGGGCGGGCAGGGTCTTACTTGGCCCACTCCACGTTGAGAATGAGGTGGTCGTAGCCAAAACCAGACACCCCGGCGATGGCACGTGCGGCATCCTCCCGGCGGTGGAAGCTGATGAATGCGAAGCCCTTGGGGGAGAGGATGGGACAGGATGGGTCAGGTGGGCACTGCAGCCAGGGCAGAGGCCACACCCTGCCCAGCCTGCGGCTGCTGCACACCTTGGACTGGCCGGTGGTCTTGTCCTTGGCCAGGTAGATGCGGGAGATGGAGCCGAAGGGCCGGAAGAGCTCCTGCAGGTCGGTCTCACGCGTGTCCTCAGACAGGTTGGTGACTCGGATGGTGGCGTTGTCATCGGCTGTGGGGGAGGTCAAGGCAGCTGTGAGCGGAGGCTCCACCCGGCCCCCACAAACACGCCGCCGGGTAATTACAGGGTGCCCGACATCGCCACCCTCTGCACGGGCCCAGGCCTCACCTCTGCGGTTAGGCTGCATGGACTCCCCGCGGCGGCTGGCCCCATCCCGCAGGCTGGGTGGCACGTACTTCCCCGTCTTGCTCTGTGCCGCCTGCACTGGCTCCAGCTCTGGACACCAAGGGCACGGTCAAGGGTGCCCCAGCCACAGGACCCCGCCCCGCACTGCCACCCTGGCCCTATGTGGCCCCTCCCAGACCTTGAGAGCTCTGATGGCTACACCACCAAGGTGGCACAGCAGAGTCCAACACCCCCAGCCCCGTGGGCAGGGTGCACACCCATGCCCCCATGTCACACAAGGATAGGAGATGGCAGTTTGAAAGCACCCAAGGCAGCAGGCCCAGGACTCAGCAGGGGCATCTCTAGGTGGCAAGGACAACTCTATGGAAGCCACACAGCAGGGGGTCACCCAGACTGGCCACCAGGACCTCACCCCAGGGGCCTGGACTGTGGGGCCACACTTGCGCCCCACAGACAGACGTGTGCACACAGAACGTGCTGGCATCCTGAGCCAGACACACTGTACGCTTCAAGCCAGGACAATCACCATCACCAGAAGGATCACAAGCAAACCAGACACTGCTGTGTGGGAGAGGACAGCTAGCGACAAGCATGTCCCACCCCGCCTGGCCACACCTCCCGGCAGCTTCTCCTTCTCGCCAGTGGACAGGCCCAGCTGCTCAGCCAGCTCCTTCTGCATGGGCCCCAGCGTGTCCTTATAGGGGCAGCGCGTGGTCCAGTGGTCGCCCTTGCAGATGCGGCAGGACACGATCTTCTGGCCCTTGAGCTTATTCATGGGGTCCTCCTCCTCCTGGCAGTTCAGGTCCTGCGGAAGTGGGCGTGGGCGCTCAGAGGGACTGTGCAGCCGTGGCCTTCCCAGCTCCCCCGCCCCACCACGCCACCCACCTCTTTGCTGGTAATAAAAGTCATGGAGACATCATCACTGACGGTGGTGGTGGCCACGTTGGGCCCTGGTGGGTCAAATTCTGAGTTCCCAAACTTCTTCCAGTTCTGGGCTCAGGGAGGGAGACGACAGGGAGGGGGGGTCACACCGGGGGCACCACAGACCCATGGCCGCTATCCTAGAGTATCTGGGCCTTGAACCCCACTTTTATTTTTCCTTTTTTGCAGCACTGGGAATTGAACCCAGACTTTTCCCAGGGAGCTATGTTCCCAATTTTTATTTTTTGAGACATATTCTCCCTAAGTCACAAGTTGCCCAGGCTATGCTAGACTTTGTGATCCTCCTGCCTCAGCCTCCTACAGTACAGGGGCTATAGGTGTGCCCTACCACACCCAGACTTCTCCATTATCAACAGTCCCAAACATTTCTCCTGACCATAACAGCGACAGTTCCTAAGCATGTGATGCATGTATCATGCCCCGGGAGCGTGCGCACAGGCAGGTCTAAGTTACAGCAGTGCTCCAGATAAGAGCAAGGATACATGTGAGGCAGGGGCAGCCGCAAAGCCAGCAATTCCTGAGGTACCCAGTGGGCCAACAGGGTGCGCGGGTCCGGGATGTTCACGGCCTGTTAACTGTGAGGAGCCTTGACCAAGTTAAACAATCTGAGCTCAGCATTCTCCTATAAAATGCGAACCACAGGCAGCTCATGGTGATGCCAGCCCATAATCCCAGCACTCTAGGAGGCTGAGACAGGAGAATCTCACCCGGCCAACTCAGCAAGACCCTGTCTCAAAAAATACGGGTGGGACCAACTTCCCACAAGGAATGTAAACATGTAGAACACACAGGAAATAATAAACTGAAAAACAAAACAAAACAGAAGTGGGGATTGATCTCCGTGTTAAGGATCGTCCCTGATCTTACAAACTACCTCACATTGGGATTCCCAATTCCTCTGGGTCAGCCCCTGGGAGACCCTCAAAACAGGGATAAGGGCCTCACTTTCCTCCTCGCAACAGCCTTCGAGGCCTTCCGGGTCTCGATCCTAAAGGTACGGACGATCTGCAGGCAGGAGGGGGGTGGGTCAAGGCTTGCTGTGCCTCCGGGTTCCTGGGACCTGAGGGTCCTCCCCGACCCGAGCCCAACGCACACGCGCCCCCCCGCCCCCTGCCCAAATATCCCGGAGCACAACAGCCCTCCGCGCCCGTCCCCACCGCGGCCTCGCCTTTAACTTCTTGCCATCCTCATCGATCTTGTACTCCGTCACTGTCTTCACGTTCCCGTTGATCACCTCCTTGGGAGGCGGCAGCGGCGCTGCAGAGGGGATAAGGGCCGCGCTCCCCTCGGTAACCGGGACTGGCGGGCTCGGGGCGAGGTGGGGCCCAGGGACAGGGCGGAAAGGGTCGCTCACCTCCAGGCAGGAGCTCAGGCTCCGGGCTGGTGTCGCCAGTGGCCAGGGGGATCCCCTTGAGGAGCTCGCTCGTGACACCCTTGTCTGCCAGGGGGAGGGTGGGGGACGGGTCAGCGGGGAGGGGGCCTCGCACTCGGACGGGCTGGGGGAGGGGCGGGCGCAACTGTCAGGCCTCGCGCTGCGGGGCAGGGGCGACCTCGAGCGGTGGCAAAAGCGGGGATCTCCGGCGTGAAGCGGGGGCGGGAGGCCCCGGCTCCCTCCCCGAGGCGGCTGCGAAGACTCGGTCAGTGCCATCGAAGCCGGCAAACGCGCGGCCACGGGGAGGGTGGCCAGAGCGGGGAGTGGGGGTCACAATGGCCGGGCTGGGGCTGCCTCGGCCTCCCGCACAGCGCTCACCGTCCTCGCCCTCCTCTTCCACCTGGTCGGCCCAGCTGGGCTTCGAACTGCGGAACAAGTTTGCAGGGCGGAGAGCGCGGGGTCAGCAAGGTCCATCCTCCGCGGCCCCGGCTCATCCCCGGCCCTTAGCGCTCTCCAGAACCCCCAAGTCGGCTCTCGAGTCCCCCTCCGGGAGCCCGGACTCACTCAAAGTCTCCGGTCGGCATCCCTAACTCCGCACTCCACGAAACCCCAGCCCCGGCCAGAGAGCGGAAAGAGAGGAGAACGAGACTTCCGGCGTTTCCGACGTCGCCTAGAGGAACCGGACCGCAGCGTCCACAGCGCCCTCAGTGGACGGAGGTGGAGACGCCGGATGAACGCGCAACTGAGCGCTGGCGAATCTGTGTTTATACTGTTATATTTAAATAATAATATTAATAATAAACCGGGCGTGGTGGCTCACGCCTGTAATCCCAGCACTCGGGAGGTTGAGGCAGGAGGGTCGTTGCGAGTTCGAGGCCAGCCTGGGCTTTTTAAAAAGTGAGCTCAAAGCCAGCCTGAACTGCCAGCAAGATCTTGTCTCAAAAAGACTAATAATTATTATTATGTTTATTTTTTAATACAAGATTTCTTCTTGTAGTTCAGGCTGACCTTAAACTCACTAGCCCAGGCTAGGCTCAAATTTGTGGTGATCCTCCCGCCTCAGCCTTCCAGTTGTGGGATTGCATGATTACAGGCATGCACACCCACACCCAGACATTCTCCTTATTAGGTTTTTTTTTTTAAATTCTCTTTATTCTTGTAAGGATGTAAGGTCGCTGAATATTTTGCTTAGTGTCCTGGTGTGACCCTACTTTACTTCTAAGAAAAATTATTCTGGAAGTCAGTAAAGGGTGGAGTGAAAGGGAATAAAATAGCAGAACAAGGAGAATGAGAAAATTTATCAAAGAAGAAAGGTGTTGCCCGGCATGGTGGTGCATGCGCATGTCAGTAATCCCAGCACTTAGAGGCTGAGGCAGGAGGATCGCCATGAGTTCCAGGAGAGCCTGGGATACATCACAAGAGCCCCTGTCTCAAAAAAAAAATGCTTAGTAAAAGACTCATTACCATGAATCATCTCTCAAAGCCCTCCCCTTCATTTCAAATACATAGTTCATCATCCTTGCGACTTTCTGAAGCAGTTTTGGTAGTACTTCTTGAGTGCCTTTTTTTTTTTTTTTTTTTTTTTTGGTATCAGGAATTGAACTCATGACCTCAGGCTTGCCAAGCAAGCACTTATGCCATGGGGCTAGATCCCCGGCCCTTGAG
The DNA here is from genome assembly GCA_004027595.1 of Dinomys branickii. Lineage (NCBI taxonomy): Eukaryota > Metazoa > Chordata > Mammalia > Rodentia > Dinomyidae > Dinomys > Dinomys branickii. The sequence goes on along the minus strand of PVLD010006073.1, from coordinate 46,393 downwards.
CGTCTTTTCTTGCATTGGCCTGACTGCCTCAATGTCCTGAATCGGTTCCAAACATTTCCCTTTTGTGGTCATTGTCACTCTGGGGAAGGGGCGGAAGTCCCACGTGTCAGTGCGGTGAACGAGGTAGCCAAGGGCACCGCTCTTCTTTTACGAGGTGCTTTTCCATTGGACAGAGCTCGGCTGCCACCGGCACCACATTTTTTATCACACCTTGTGAAAATTCGCAAAAGAGAGCTTACAGAGCTGCTGCAGAATGTGGCACAAATGATGGGATAATTGTGTTACAGGCTGGCCTCAAACTCATGATGATCCTCCTGCCTCAGCCTCCCAAGGGATGGGATTATAGGCATACACCATCTCACCCAGCTCAAGAGGAATTTTAAAACTCATGACTGTATGTCTTTTTTTTTTTTCAGACAGCTTCTTGCTATGCAGTTTAGGCTGACCTTGAGCTCATTATGTAGCCAGGCTGGCCTCTAACTCGTGACAATCCTCCTGCCTCGGCCTCCCAAGTACTGGGATTGCAGGCATGCACCACCATGGCGAGTGACTGTGTCTTTTACTATAAGACATTTAAAACATTTAAGGGGCCAAGGGTATAGCTTAGCAGCACAGTGCTTGCTTGGCAAGTATAAGGCCCTGAGTTTGATTCCCAGTGTCCAAAAAAAATGTAAACAGTCATTGTATTTTTGTAATAAATTTTTCTAAGTAAACATTCACTGTATATTTGATCATCATTTTGTGTACCCATTTATGCTCATGTAACAGAAAACAAAACAAAACCCAGGTAAGAGTTGAGCTGTCACATGAGGTATATATAAACCTACATCGCAGCTCCCCAGCATGAGTGTAATTATTACGTATCATAAACAATTACTAACAGAAAACTGAAAAAATATAACTGTGAAAGCATAGAGGTAACTTTTATCCTTATAAGGAGAGGGGGAATCGAGATGGAAGGTGGCATATATTATGGGGACCAATCTGTAAAGTGTGTGTGTGTGTGTGTGTGTGTGTGTGTGTGTGCGCGTGTGTGCTGGAGAGTGAATCCAGTCTCATGTACGTAGGGCACAACCTCTCCCCGACTCCAGTGACATCCTAGCCCTTTTCATTTTATTTTGACACGGGTTTTGCTAAGTCACTAAGTTGCCCAGGCTGGGCTTGAACTTGTATCCTCCTGCCTCAGCCTCCCAAGAGCTGGGATTACAGGCCTGCACCAGTGCACCCAGTTGAGTATTCTTTTTTAATGTTCAAACTTGAAAGAAAACATTAAAAAGCTTCTAGCTTCAATCACCGTGAGTTAACTTTAAAAACTACTAGCTGGGCTGGGCGTGGTGGTGCACGCCTGTAATCCCAGCATTCAGGAGGCTGAGGCAGGAGGATCCTTGTGAGTTTGGGACCAGCCTGGGCTACAAAGTGAGCTCAAGGCCAGCCTGAACTGCATAGCGAGACCCTGTCTCAAAGAGACAAAAATAAATAAATAAACAATAAAATAAAAACTATTCACTGGGTGTGGTAGCATGTACCTGTCATCCTAGCTTTTGGGAGGATGAGCCAGGAGGATCATCATGAGTTTGAGGCCAGCCTGAGTGACATACTGAGACCCTGTCTCAGAAAACCGAAACATTTTTAAAAATTGACCAAACAGGAGCCAGGGGCGTAGCTCAGTGGCGCAGCACCTGCCTGGCAAGCATGAGGTCTTGAGTTTGATTCACGGCACCAAAACAACAACGAAAGAACACACTCATAGTGTAGGTCACAAGGCTGGACAATCCATTAGTCCCCCTCTCCCGCTGGCCTTCGCGTGGGTAACAGCTCCGACTTGTGGGTTTCAGTCACTGGTTTGCCCAGGTTATTTTTCAGAGACTTGGAGACTGCTTGTGTCCAACCCATCTACTTTCAAGCTTAGGTCTGTGCCTGTCCATGGGTGACCCTGTGACATTTGGAGGCCAAACCCCTCCCTCATGAGCATGTGTGGCATGAAGAGCCAGGAAGACAGATTATGGATGCGAGGATCTCTGACACCCTCCCCACACTCAACCCCGTCCCTTAATCCCACTGTGGATCATATACCCGGCCTCCCACCACCGCCTATACTGCGGGCCGAGGGCCTCTGCCCTGAGCTCCACTCCAGCTCTTTTTATAGAACATTTGACATAGTCTCGCTAAATTGCACAGCTGCAGTGGCTGGATGTACCCTTGAGATCCTCCTGCCTCAGCCCCAGTGCTGGGAATAACAGCCAAGGACCACCTCGACTCTGATCTCAGAGGAGATCTGAGACTTGGGTCTCCCTGTACTGGGTGTGGCATCTCAGGGATTGGCCAAATGGGCCTGGTTTGGCAACAATATATGCATTGTTTTAGTTTAAATACACACAGTAATATTTTATATATTTTACACATTAATATATAATATGTATTCATGTTATCTGTGTGAGCTGTAATATACACACGATTTTTTTTTTAGACAATGTCTCCCTATATAGTCCAGGCTGGCCTTGAACTCATGGTGATCCTCCTGCCTCAGCCTCCCCAGTGCTGGGATCACAAGCATGCACTACCACACCTGACCCAAAGCTGAAACGTTTGATAGTCCCACTAAAATACTTGTTCTCTAAATGTATGAGTTTAATTATCTCTTTTTTTCTTTTTTGTGGCTGAGGCACCTGTCTTGACTGTGTATGTGTATTTTTACCTTATGATAAACTTCATAGGAAAATAGTTTTAAGTAGTTTTTTGGGTTTTTTTTTTTTGTGTGTGTGTGTGTGTGTTTCTGAGACAGGATCTCGCTATGCAGTTCAGGCTGGCCTTGAGCTCACTTTGTAGCCCAGGCTGGTCTCGGCCCAAAAGTGTTTAAGAAATGTCTTCTAGCCGGCCATGGTAGCACATGACTGTGATCCCCACTCGGGAGGCTGAGGTAGGAGGAGGACTGTGAGTTAGACGCCAGCCTGGGCTACCCAGCAAGGCCCTGTTGCAAAACACATGCATGCAGAGTTCTTCCGCAGCAGTCACGCCGGCCTTCATGGCCCCCACCCCCGCACAGCTGCAGTAATAACTCTTCTGTCCGCAGTAGAGATCTCCTGTGGTTTCCGGCTGGCTCTACAGAGCTACCCTGTAGGAAAGAAAGCCAGGGTCTGAGAGGAAAATTCAGAGAACACAGTTCTGCTTTTACTACTTTTCTGCTTTTTGTCTTTTTGAGACGGGGTCTCACTCTGCAGTTCAGGCTGGCCTGGAGCTCACTTTATAGCCCAGATCTTGAACTTGCAACAATCCTCGGGCCTCAGCCTTCCGAGTGCTGGGATTATAGGCGTGTGATACCATGCCTGGCTTTACTGCTTCATCTTATACAACTGAAAAGTACTCATTATAAAAAATTAATGCTACTTTGAGGTTTTTAAGGCTTCATAAATTTTCTTTACCCCTTATCCTATCATGTGCACACGTAGCTTTGATGGAGCTCATTTAACATTACATTTTTGTTTTGTTGTTTTGAGACAGGGTCTCCCTATGTAGTTCCAGTTGGCCTCAAACTTGCAGCGATCCTCCTGCCTCAGCCTCCCAAGTGCTGGGATGACAGGTGTGCCGCTACTATTCTTAGACACAGGAAACCCTGAGAGTGTAACATGCAGATGTGGTCACAACTGTGGGTAAGGAGACAGAGCAACATTCTGACTGTGGTTGGGTCTCGGGAAGCAAAGGGGATCTGTATTTTTCATTAAAAACAAAACAAAAAAATTCCTGTTTCCATAGAAGATGGTACGATGGTTCCTCAAATATTTAAAAAGAAGTACCAGATGATTCAACAACTCCATTTCTGAACCCACATGGTGACCTGTGCCTGTGAGTTCAGCATTCAGGAGGCTGAGGCAGGAGGGTGGCAAGTTCTGTCTCAAAAACAAGTGAAATATTCCATTTCTGGTTGTACCCAAAGGAAGCAAAACTAGGATATTGGGCAGTTTTTTCCCCTTCCCACTCCTGGAGACCAAACTCAACCTTCACACTGAGCTACATCTCCAGCCCTTTTTTGCGCTGAGACGAGTCGCCCAAGGTGAGCCCCAAACTTGTGATCCTCCTGCCTCAGCCCCCTAGTGCGGGGATTATGCACATGCGGCACCAGGCCCAGCTGAACATATTTCCACCCACCCTCCTACCAGCATAAATCAGCCAGTGACGAATGGGTAACACAGTGAGGGCCACACACACAATGGTACGATCTGGCCTAAAGCAGAATCACATCCTAACACACGGACAGCCCAGAGGGGTTCAAACCAGCGATGTGAGCCTTGCGTGCTGGCGCCACCTGTGATTTTAGTGCTCAAGAGGCTGAGGCAGGGAAGTGGCAGGTTCAAGGCCAATCTGGGTAATCCGGAGATCTAGTCTCAAAAGAAAGTAAGAAGCCTGATCCTTTCTGAGACAAGCTCTCACTAAATTGCCTCAGCTGGATCAAACCTGTAATCCTCCTGCCTTGGTCTCCACAGAGTCCCTGGCAGCACAGTTATGTGGCCCTGCACCCAGATTTTTTTTAGCTTATTAAACATGGTTTTAAAAGCTAAGTCAGTCTTGTATGTCTGTATGTGTTATCCTGAACACACACTTCGAAGATATCAATATGCAAAGCAGCAACTATTGGTGGGTTTTTTTTTTTGTTTTTTTTGGCTTTGGTTTTTTGTTTTTTGTTTTTCTGTTGTTGATTGTCTGACCAATTTTGCATGTCTGTATCTGGGTTCATATATATATACACTTCGAAGATATCAATAGGTAAAGCAACAACCACTGTTGAGCCCATGTCACCTTGTCTGTAGATCAGTTTTTTTTTTTTTTTGCGGTACTGGGGATCGAACTCAGGACCCTGCGCTTGCTAGGCAGGCGCTTATTCCACTGAGCTATATCCCCAGCCCGATCAGTTTTGATTGTACTATTTTTTATGCTAATTTTTGTGTGTTAATATGTTTTTGTGCTTTTATTTTTCTAAAAATAAAAAAAAATAAAAAAATAAAAGGAAAAGTACACCCTGGGTCTGAGAGGTTCAGGATGGCCACCAGACAGGTCACAATAGTGAGCTCCTCCTGCCCTCTGGTCCACTTTTGCAGTCTGCCTCTCCTGGGAACCTGTGAGAAGTTCTACATAAAACCTCCTGAGAATTATCTGGCTCAGCCCTGGGGTCTTGGAACTTACAGGCCCCTCCCAGTTCTCCAGACAGTTTTGCAGCACCTTAACTCCTATATCAGCCTATTCGAATCTTGAAAGGTTTGTTTTGCTGTCCCGGGTTTTGTTTGTGTTTTTACTCTAAGGTTATGTTTGGGTCTCAGTGAAGGTTCAATAAATGTGTCTTCGTGTGTGTAAAAATAAATAAATAAATACATAAAAGCTAAGTCAGGCCTGCTGGCGTAAACCTGTGATCTCTGCACTTGGGAGGCTGAGGCAGGAGGACTGCTGAAAGTTCAGCCTGAGCCACATGAAGTTATCTTAAAAAAAAGTTCTGTCAGCCTATTAGTTTTGCATTCAGTGTTTGCAGTGCTGATGGCTGCTGGGCAGGACCCACCGCTGAGCGCACACCTCCCCTTTCTGCTGGAATGTGACAGACCCCTGCTATGTTCTAGGTCGGACTTTAACTTCCCATGTACCTGGGCTGGGCTCAAACTCCCCATCCTCCTGCACCGCCAAGCCCAGCTCCACCCCTTCTTAGGGAATGGCCTATTTGGCCCTTTAGCCAGTGACTGGAATCCTGTGACCTGAGCGCTGTTACAGCTGAAGCGCCACCAAGTGGCCACCTGGGAAAGTGCACACGGAGAGGTCCTAGGTGTCTGGGTTTTCCCACCAGTGACCAGCTCTTTAGTTGGGGTTTATGGGCGAGCTGTTCCCCAAAGACAAACTAGTTTGCTTGGCTTAGAATTCAGGAGGACCAAGTTAGGCTAGAAGCACAGGAGCCCAGCTAACAGCCTCACGCGGAGGGTTTTGTGTGGATGCAGGGAGTCTAAGGCTTGAAGGGCAGCTCCTCCCTCCTGTTCCCACACCCCCCACGCAGGGCTTCTTCTCCTCATGGTCACAAGATGGCTGCTGCATCACCAGGCATCGGAGACCACTACAGACCAAAAAAGGGTGAGCAGGGTATGGGGAACGCCAGCCAAGGTCAGCCCTGGAGGACAAACTGGCACGTTTTGCTTACAGCTCAGCAGCCATAACTGAGTCACACAGGTTCACCTCCAGCCTCCAGCACACTGGGACACATGGCAGGGCCAGGCCTGTGGCAGGGCCCCACATCCACCATGTCCACGTGGAGCCCCTCCCTGCCTGCCCTTGGCTCGGGCAGCCATAAGTCTCGTATAAATTAGTCTTGACCCAGTGTGCTTTATAGGAGAGATTTATTTGAAGAAATATTACAACATATAAAAACTACATAAAGTCTTAATTTCCACTTCACAGTGGGAAGTTTGATATAATGCATAATAAAAAACTTTTAAAATCCAGAACACACAAGGAACAGCACAGTTTGATCACTAGGCCACTAGGCAGTAAGCAGACCTCACAGACAGCTTCGTGTCGGCTAAGGCGGCAGGTGCCGCGCGACACACCCGGACTGACAGATCAACATATTAGACGACCACGACTTCAGTGCATGTGAGGCCTCCTGGTGGCAGAAACAGGCGACAGACACAACCTAGGCCTCCACAGCCTCCGCCTCCTCCTCCTCTACTTTAGCTGGAAGGGACGAAAGGGCAAAGTCACCAGGATACGGTGCGGTGTGCAAACTGCTGCTACAGGTTGGCGTGGGCCGGACTGCGCTCCCCGTACAGGGAAGCCCCGTACCTGCAGCGCTCTCTCGGGCTTTGGCCAACATACACAGCTTGATCTCCAAGCCAATGGCTTTGGCCAGTGGAGGAGGCACAGCGTTTCCCACCTGCAGGAAGGAGAGACGGGAGAGACGGAGGACAACTCCTGATTGGCTCTGTAGGAGCTCGGTCCAGACGTCCCTGGTGCTTGTCCCTGCACCCTTCGACCGGCCACCTGTTATGGTTCTAATGTAATATAATGGCTTTGTATCCGGAAACTGGTTTAAAGAAATGTGATTGCCAAGTTGACAAGGGGTGGAATGTTATGGTTCATACATTGTGTCAACTTGGGGAGTCTAGAGGTTTGGCTGAGTAACTCAGCAGGAAGCCAGGGTGCTTACTTTGTACACATTCTGAGCCTGTGAAAGGGGAGGGCATGGACCTTCTGTGAGAGCTACACGCCCCCTGGGTGGGGGAAGGCTGTTTACAATGCAAGGGAGAGAAAGAGGCTGCTTGCAGCCATTCCTCCCTTTTGCTGATTGTCTTTGCTCTGCTCTGCTGCCATGAACGCTTTCCACTCTGCCTCAGAACCAGCCAAGTATGGACTGAAACCTCCACAAACTGTAAGCTAAATAAACCTTTCCTTCCTTCATTTTGGGGGTTGGGTATTTTGTCTCAGCAACGAGAGAAAAGTAACCAAGACACCACCCCAGCACCCAGTCACACAGCAGCAGCCAGGGAAAGCTCAGAGTCATGTCTCACTTGGCTTCTAGCAGCAGCACCCCCCTGGGGTGGGCTTCTCCCCAGGAGGCCCGGCCCATGCGTCACAGCCCAGCTGCTGCACTAGGCCTCTGCCTGGACCGCAGGCGGATGGTACCTGTGTGCTCCCGGGGACTGACCTGCCGATGACGGTCCAGGATGTTGCCAAAGAGCCGGTAGGTATCGGGGAAGCCCTGGGAGCGGGCGCACTCCCTCACACTCACCACGCGGTGCTGCTCAGGGTGCAGCACACGACCCTGGAGCAAGAGAAGGCGTCAGGGCACAGGCGCTACACAGGGAGGGGCTCGGGGCCCCATGCACCCGCCACACCCACCTGCTTGCCCATGGGCTCAGGGTTGGTGACGGTGGTGCTGAAGAAGCCGTCCCACTCCAGGCGCCCGTACAGGCCCGCCCAGTGGTTGTGCCTGTTCCCGGTGTGCGGCAGGCACCAGGGGATGAGTGTGTTGAACTGTCTGGCCGCGGGGTCACAGGGTGTACCAGGGCCTACAAGACAGGACTGGTAAGGCCCGGCGGGAGGGCAGAGAGGATGTCACCCAGGAAGGGGACACGATGGCCACGCACCCTCAGCGCAGGAGCAGACGCCGCGCAGGGCACCAGAGCTGCTACTGCCGTTCTTCCTGTCCTGGTGGGTGTAGCGCAGCTGCTTGGCCTGGGTGCCATCCGAGAGCAGCACCTCGATGTTGGGCAGGTCGCGCCAGTCTGAGCCGGGGGCCAGCGGGATGTGCCGCATGCGGGCGGCCACCAATGGGCTCATGTCCTGCAAGAGCGCGAGCAGCCCAGCTCTCACCTGGCCTGGAGCCCCTCAGTGTCTACAGCGCCCAGGAACCGGGGCGGAGAGGCGGAGAGCGGAGTGGAGCAGAGGTGGAAGCTGGGCGGGGAAGGCCGTGGAGGCCAGAGCGGGCTACCTTGCAGATGTGGTCCCTGACGGTGGGCTGGTAGTGCAAGCCCCGCAGCTGCCTCTGGAACCAGGACTGTGGCTCCCCGTTGTACGCGATCTCGGGGGCGGAGGCCCCGTTCCGGATCTCGGGGAGGTCAGACATCGTGTCGCGCACCGTGATAGTTCTCAAAGGGGCAGAGCCCAACCTGCAGCAGAGCAGAGCACGCTGACACCCCCAGGGCGCAGGCTGCTCCAGGCAGCACACTGTCCCCAGGGAGGCCACAGCAGGCCTGGGGGGCGGGGGGCGGGCCTTACCGCGTGATGTTGCTGACGAACTTCTTGTCATCCACCACGACGCTGAGCTGGCAGGCGCGGGGTGCAAACACGTGCAGGGGTTCTGGGAACAGGGGCAGCTTCTCCCCAGGGGCTGCAGCCAGGATGATGGCACGTCGCCGCGTCTGCGCCACGCCATACTGCCCGGCCTGCGGAGAGGGGGTGGCATCAGCGGGCACCCTGTGGGTCCCAGTAGACCCGAGCCGGACTCCCGAGGGGGGCTGGAGAGCGTGGGGCCACCAACGGCGCTGTGGGCAGCAGCAGGGGAGGCTGGATCTCAGCCACCTGGCGGCCCTGTCCCAGGGGCACAGACAAGCGGGGCCTCGGGCAGCCGAGCCGGGCTGCGCACTGCAGCTGCCCATCCTCCCATCCCAGCAGGCGGGCCAAGACCCACCCTGTTACAGACATGTGCTGCTGGGGGAAAGGGCTGGGAACATGGGTGAGCACACAACCCTAGCCCCAGACTCTCTGGCATTTCAAGGACCCAGCCTTCAAGAGACGCCAATGGGATTCCCCAGGCACCGGCCGTGTGCCCTTTCCTTGCTGGGGCCGCAGCCCCAACCTAGGGCCTTCCCAGCGAGCTGCAATGCCACCTTTGCAGCCTCCAGCAGCGCTAGGGTGATGCAACCGTCACCAACGCCACCAGGCTCGCTCTCTACATCTGAGATCTGAGAGCACCACACTGGGGGGCACAGGTGGGACCCGAGGGGACCACACTGAGCTCTGCTGTGGGGACAGCAGAACGGTTGGGGGGGGCGCAGCACCTGCAGCACCCCGAAGGTGCACTGGTAGCCCATGCGGACCAGGCAGCGCAGTGTCAACTTCAGCACCATGGAGCGCTTGAAGGAAACGAAGTTCCGCACATTTTCCAGCAGGAAGAAGCGCGGCCGGTAGTAGTCACAGTAGCTACAGGGCGGGGGAGACAGCAGGGTCACCACAGGCAGGGAAGGTGCCACCCGGCCAAGGAGCTGCGCCACCCCTTCCCGCCCCCGCTCCTTACCTGAGGAAGGAGACCACCAGGGAGTTCTTGAACTTGGAGTAGGTGCGGGAGTTGAAGCGGTTCATGCCACTGAAGCCCTGGCAGGGGGGCCCGCCGCACAGCATCTCCACGTCCCCCTTCTGCGGCAGCCGCTGGTCAAGGGAGTTGGTCACATTGCCGGCCATGACCAGCTTGAGCAGCACGTTGCAGTCCTCAGTGAACACGGTGGAGCCGGGGTTGTTCAGCCGGAACGCCTGTGCCGCGGGCTCCCACATCTCGATGGCCCACAGTGTCTCGCAGATGCCTGGGGACGGGAGGGCAACAGTGCGCTGATGGCTGCCCTGAGCAGGGACGGGACAGGGGTCGCAGGGACGGGACAGGAGTCGCAGGCCTGGCCTGGCACAGCCTTACCCGCCTGGTGGAAGCCCTCCGACAGCCCCCCGCAGCCCGAGAACACGTCCAGGGTCCGCAGCTTGGGCAGCTTGATCGCCAATGCTGGCTCACTGGCCTCCGATGCCTGAGACTTCGTCTTGCCTTTCCCTGGAGGAGACAGACCACAGGTGAACACGGCGCCGGCCCTGCTGCCCCACCCCGGCTTCCCGACGTGGCAGGTGCCCGGGCGCGGGCAGCAGTGAGGGTGAGGTGGTGACCCGCGTGCTGCGGGGCCTGCGCAGGGAGGCGGTGCGGCCACAGCCCCGCCCCAAGCCGGCCCCCAGGGACCCACCTTTCCCCTTCCCCTTGCCCTTGGTCCCGGGGCTGCGGGCGTGGTTCGGGGGGTCCTCAAAGGCTTTGCTCTTCGCGTTGTAGGCCTGAAAAGAGAGCCACAGTCTGGGGCAGGAAGGCCCATCTCCTCCGACACAGAGGTGAGAAGTAGCGGTGGGGGAGTTGATGCCTCCCTAAACAGACCCCGGCTAATTAGCCACTACAGGAGAAGCTCAATTTGACTTCACTGGAAACTGGGACCAGGTGCAATTATTTGTATTCAGCCGACACTAAAATCCAGGCTATGAGCAGCACCTGCACCCCCTGTCCGCAGACAGGTGCTGTGTGAGGAGCGTGGCAGTGGAGAGGCAGAAGGCCTCACCCCGAGATGACCACACTGCACGGAGGGGCCAGGCACAAGCACTTCCGACTCCCAGCTTCCTCCCCGGCGCCTAGCCCCACACGGTCCTGTGGACTGGCCTGGACGCAACACAGGCACCTGGTAAAGGGAGTGAGCGAAGGGCAGGGTTGTGTCCCCCGGAGAAGGGGGACACGGGCTGGGCCAGTGGAGGCCCTAAGGGTCTTCAGAGTGCAGTCACATTAGGACTATGATGTTATACTCCACTGTTTTCTCTTTAAACTCCACAGTAGCAGGGCGTGGCGGCACAAGCCTATAATCTCAGCATTCTGGGAGTCTGAGCAAGGATCACAACTTCGAGCTCGGTCTGGATAACTCAGCAATTTAGGAAGACTCTGTCTCAAAATTTTGTTATTAATTTTTTTGGTACTGGGAATCAACTTAGGGCCTTGTGCTTGTCAGGCAGGCACTGCGCCGCTGAGCTGTACGCCTGGCCCTTCTTTTCTTTTTGAGACAGGGTCTCACTGTGCAGTTCAGGTTGGCCTTGAGCTCACTTTGTAGTGATCCTCCTCCTCCTGCCTCAGCCTCCCAAGTGCTTAAAATTTTAAAAAGGGGCTGGGGATGTAGTTCAGTGGAAAGGCCCTTGGCTCAATCAGTCTTGTAGAAAGCAAGAATGGGAAAGGGAAAGAAGCTGCGTGTTCAACTCCAGGACAGCTTGGCCGCTGCAGACTTGTATTCGGAGGACTCTTCCTTGGTCCTTGGAGCTCTGCAAGTCCCGCCCCCCAGCAATGGCTTCTGGGGAGCCCACTACCTGCTTCCCCAGAAAGTCAAGGCCCTCCTGCGTGGGCTCCTCACACACACCAGGCCCACCCACCTCCAGGAAGTAGAAGCGATCGGGGCCGCCCATGGAGTAGTCCTGCAGGCACTCGGGCAGGTCCTCCCCGTACTCCACGGTGCAGCGGCCCTGCACGTCCCGGAACTCCACCACGGCCTCCTCGTCGCTCCAATACAGCAGGTTGATGTCGGTGTGGTAGCTCGCGGGGGTGGACTTGTGGGTGTTCTCAGGCCTGCAGGCAAGCGGAGCTTGGTGAGCAGAACTCTCTGGCTACAGGTCAGCATCTCTTACTCAACAAGCCTGGGACAAGGGCCTCAGTGTGCAGGTTTCAGTCTAAACGAGAATTCCCATCTATCTCCCCAAACCCTCTCTGCTGCTTTCAAGAGCCCTGTGTTCTGACATGATCTGCTCGACCTCTTCTAATCAGGAGCACTGTGGGTTTTCAGATTAGGACCATCCAATCTACAAACTGCATCGCCTTCCTGGGGGCCCTCAGTGAGCCGCAGCAGAGACCACAGACCCTGATACGATCAGTTTGACTACCAGCTCCACTCAGTCCTGCCCTGTCCTGTCCACAGCACTGGGGGCTCCCTCCTGGCCACTGCCCCGGGGAGGACCTGTTCCGCACACGTGCCCGGGCCCTGCATCATTGCCTCTCTGTAAGAGCCACTTCTAGAGCTTCCCTCTCTCGCCCTATCAGCCAGACTCTGCCCTTTCCCTGTGGTTACAGCCGATGACCACACAGGGCAGGAAAGCCCTCCTGTCTGTGTGCCTTCCCTCCTGGCCACTGTGGTTCTGAGGAAACCTGAGCAACCCCAGACACAGGACAAGGACCAGAAGGAGACTGGGAAAGAGACGTGGCAGAGGCAGACATCAAAACCAGGCCCTAGTTGGGTGTCAGGCCTGTAACCCCAGCACTCAAGAGGCTGAGGCAGGAGGATCACCGCAGATTCAAGGCCAGCCTGGGCTACACTGAGAGTTCATGGCTACCCTGACCTACACAGCAAGACCCTGTCTCAACAACAGTAAAAAAAAAAAAAAACAGGCCCTGGAGTCAAACAGTGTCCAGGCCCGTCCTGCTGCCCAGGCCGCACGCTGGACGTCCGCTGAGGACATCTTTTGGAGAAGAGGCTGGGGCGGCTCTTTCATTCCGTGGGTGGGAGGCTGGGGACAGTCCGAGTGTGCTGAATGGAGACTTCACCACCAAGCCGCACTCCGGCTGTGCCCCGAAGTCTCAAAGAGCTACGAGCTGCAGCACTGAGCCCCCCCCCCCCCGGTGCCTACAAGTCATCACCCCAGCGCCCGGTGAGGGCCCTGCCTGCCGCGCCTGAGGCTCCAGAGGCCTTCCCAGCTGCTGACCTGTAAAACTTGTTGAGCTTGATCTTGATCTCCGCCTCGTTAGGCCTGCCATTGCTCTTCTTGGGGCAGAAGATCTCTTTTATCCGGCCAATCCGGTAGGGCTCGGGGGCATCCAGGTTGCTGCCCTTGATGTAGTCAGAGTATTTCCGGTAGTGCTCCGGGTACAGATCCTCGTCCACCGCCTCCTTCCTTGGACGCTTCACGGGGCTGGAGAGCCTGATGCTGCGGAGAAAGAGCCGCCAGGCATGGCTGACGTGAGGCCTTACGGCAGTCAGCAGTATGGCCACGCCTGTGGAAGGCAGCTGCCTCAGCCTCCCCACCAAGCCCCCAGCAGCCCTCGACTGTGGCTTAGGGATTCAGCGCCCCCACAAACTCGCGTGTAAAGGCCCGGTCCCCAGGCTGCTGCGCTGGAGGTGGTGGAGCCCTCCGGACAAGGGGCGCTCACTTGAAGGTGAAGGCCTCGGGGGGCAGGTACACGCCGTCGCCCACCCGGTACAGGACGCCGTTCTTGGTGGCCGAGCTGTACAGCACCCGACCATCCAGGTCCTCCAGCTGCTCCAGTACACGGGGGATCTCCTTCTGCCTCAACTCCGCCAGGTGCGCGCAGCTCGCACAGAACCTGAGAGGACAAAGCACCAAAACGCTGTGGTTTGACCAGAGACTCGGGGTGAGTGGCGAGCACTTAACGGTGTGCGAAGGAGCCAGCTGCCTCCAGCCCAGGACAGAGCAGGCGGCAGGCTGACAGCACACGCCACACGCACGAAGGCTAAGCGGGTCAGTGAGAGTGGAGAACTCCTCCTCTAGGAGGGTGAGAAAGGGATTTGAGAACAGTCAGCACTATACTCGGCTTCTGGGCAGCCACAGTGGAGCTGGGGTCCTGGGCTTTGGTACTGAGCCAGGTTCTAGGCTTTTATCTTGAGACAGAGCCTTGCTGGGTTGCCTAGGCTGAGATCAAACTTGTGATCCTCCTGCCTCAGCCTCACATGAGGCCCAATGTCATCCTTGATAGGTCCTTGAAGAAGAGCTGGAGCCTGCCTTAAAAACCGACCAGGGGTCAGGACGTAGCTTGGTGGCAGAACACGTGCTGTGCTTGTGCAAGCCCTGGGGTCCGGGCACCCACACCCACCTGCGTGGCCACAACAAACTTCAAGCACAAAGCCTGCAGCAACAGCAAGCAAAACAAAACCAAACAACCAAATCCTGCAGTAGCTGATCCAAAGTGTGCAGAACCTAAGCGAGCTGTCCCAGCCTCACCCTATCCCCTGTGCCACTGTCTACAAATAGCCCCGACTCATGGGAGTTTTACTTTTCCTCTTCTCTTGGCAGCACCACGGTTGGAGCCCCAGTCCTGCGCACAGTGGGCACATGCAGCGACGCAGCCCTGATCGACCGTCTGACGCTGTGGTCCTCTTGTGGGGATGCTGGGTGGCAGTAGTAGACCACAGCCCTCAGTCACTTAGTCTCTAGACTACAGTCTGTGTTGCCAATGATTTCAGATGCAATGCGGAATAAATTGTGCAGATATGCAACATCTAAGCCTGACCCCAGCCTGTTGGAGTCAGGCTCTGTGCGCTGCACACGGCTACGGATTGTTACACTGAGGCATGGAGGCAGTCAGGTTAGGTGTATTCAGGGCACCGTCCCTTCGGGTTTGAGACAGTCTCACTATGTAGCCTGGGCTGGTCTTAACCCCTGAAGTTCCTGCCTCAGGCTCTGGAGTGCTGGGGTCACGGGTGCACCACCACGCCCAGCTGTCAGTGGTTTCTGACTTCAGCTATCACAAACTTGAGGTCCTCAGTGCGCACAGCTGCACCGTAAGCCAAGCAGCCACATGCGCCCCTCGGGGTGGCCACGGTTGCTTCTATCCACACAGGGGCCGGCAGAGCACGGAGGAAAGCAGAGGGCACGTGCAGCCCCACTGGTTAGAGCACAGCCCAGCACCAGACGCTTTTATGGAGAAAATGCCCAGACACAGAAGGAAGGACACAGGTATGGCACACGAGGGACAGGGGACTGTCTTGCCCACAGGAGGGACGGCTCTGAGCCTGGAGGCCACACACTCAGCCGACCCACAGGCGGACTGTCTTTGGGCCACGGACATGAGCACGTGGGGAGCCAAGGAGTGCATTGGGTGAGACTGTGAGGGGGGCGGACAGCCGCAGGGGGCCGGGGGGGCCACTCACTTGTACTTGTTGTCCTCGGTCGGCTCTATCTTGGGAGGGGTCTCAAACCTCGCGTAGTCTTGGTCGTACCACAGCTGGTAGAAGTAGGTCTTCTTGGGGACCGCCGGCAGCATAGCCTCAGGGTCCATGCCTCCCTTTGGGGACGAGAACGCACGTCACCCACGACACAGCAGTGGTGCAGGCGGGCGGGGGCAGGGCAGGTGCTCACCTCCATGGCCCAGTTCTCCGAGGGCTCCTTATAGATGACCTTGACCTTGCTGTGGATGTAGGACAGCTGCATGTCCTCGCACTCATCCACCAGGAACAGCTCCAAGGGGTCCGACGTGGCCCCCAAGACCGTGTCCGAGCCGGCGCAGAACCAGTGCGCATGGAACATCTGCCCGCTGCTGCTGTCCTCCCACAGCGCTGTCACCCTAGAGTCCGGGAGACGGAGCCAGCTGAGCAGCAGGGCCCTGGGCGCATCTACCCGGGAGCTGGGGGCTCTGTCTTTATTCTGCCAAAGCAGCCATCACTTCCTCGCTCGTGAGAAAGGAAGTGGGCTGAGGCTGAGGCAGGAGCAGGCGCAGAGGGACCACGCACCTTGCGAGATAGAGGGGCGTGGAAGGATCGTCTGGGATGACAGAGACGCAGTCTCCCACCTCCAGGGTCTCTGCATCTATGCACACCTGCTGGTAGTAACTCTTTTTCCCATCCGTCTGCAAACGAGAAGGCGAGTTCGGTGAGGGTCTTCGTCTACACAAGCCTCCAGAACCTCACACGTGCGACCTGGGGCTGTGGCTCCACAGTGGAGCATGTGCCCAGCCTGCACATGGCCTTAGATCGACTCTGAATGCCCCACAAAGGATCCAAACCAAGGCATGAATTGTCATCATTTCATTAAGACATCACAAGCTGGGCATGGGGTGCCCTGCAGTAATCCCAGCACTCGAAGGCTGAGCAGGAGGATCACAAGTGGGAGGTCAGCTTGGGCATCTTAGCAAGACTCTGCCTCGAAATAAAATTTAAAAGATCTGGGGTGTGGCTCGGTGTAGAACACTTGCCCCGCATGCAAGTGGACCTGGCTGCTGCTCCCTGCACCATGCACTGCCTGGGCCGCCCGCACCCGTGCCGCTGCAGGTCCCCAAGAGCACAGATGGAACTGGGACTCTCTGAGTTACCTTGATGGCCTCCCCAGCCCAAGAGATCCGGTTCTTGTTCTGCTTCATTTTCTTGCCTTGATGCAGCTTCTTGGGCGATGGCATCTCTGGGATGTCATCATCCACCTCCTCATCGTCCTCGGCCTCCTTCATGGCCATGTTGGGACACCTGCAAAGCCACTGGTTAGTGACAAAGCCCCGACACAAACAAAACCAAGCCAGGCTACTGCAGGTCTGGGGCAGCCCCGGAGGACACCCAGCCGCCGCCCCCAGGCGTCCGCACCTCCTCTTCAGGCAGGCCTGCTTGCTGCGGCCGCTGCCCCCAAACTTCACCATGTCCTTGCAGGCCTTGCACTTGCCGCACTCGGGCCGCTGGCAAACCTAGGGAACGTGAACAGGCAGGTGATGCAGCCGCCTGGAATCCAGTCAGTTTTGATACTTTTCTTTTTTCTGTATTGGGGGGAATTGAACCCAGGGCTTCACACGGAGCTATGTTCCTGGCCTGTTTTGTTTTTCAGACAAGTTCTCACTAAGTGCCCAGGTTGGCCTCAAACTCGTGATCCTCCTGCCTCACCTACGCAAGAGCTGGGATTCCAGGTGTGCACCACCATCCCAGGCGAATAAATTAAGATCTTTAAGATATACACACGTTCAGGATAGATATGTACACCTATAATCCCAGCACCCAGGAGGCTGAGGCAGGAGGATCACTGTGAATTCACCACCAGCCTGAACTGCACAGATACCCACTCAAAAAAAAAAAAAAAAAAAAAAGCGTATGTTTGATCTTGGCAGAAGTACACAAAGTGAGTTAGGGACAAGGCCACTCCTACCCTCCTCCAGATCAGCAATGGTTATGCCACCAGCAGGTGTAGATGTGGGAAGTAGGAACTGGCCCAGCTCCAAGGGTCACAAGTAGCAGCACCTTGGAGAGCAGCCTGCAGATCAAAGTCCATCCCCACACCCCAGGCTCCGCCTCTAAGAGAGAGACTCCAGGAGCCCAGGGGGCTGTTGTGCAGTTCCCTGACAACACCAAAAAGTGCTCTGTCCCTAAGGACTAGGTGGGTACTTCCTGGGCCCACCTAGGCACACCTATCTGTGCCTTTTGCACTTACGGATTCAACCAGCCCCACATGAAAAACGGGGAAAAAGAAAACTAACCTGGTGAGAGCTGTAATTCAGCATCTCAGGAGGCTGAGGCAGGAGAATCCAGTCTGAGGCCAGCTTGGGCAACTCAGCAAGGCCATGTCTCCAAATTTACAAAAACAAAACAGGGCTTGGGAATGCAGCTCAGTCCTAACACACCGTGGGACCTCGTTCTGTCCCCAACGCTGCAACGCATGTGAGAAGTATCCTGAACACACGGAGATGCTTCTCACAACCCCCATGCTACACAGCGCAGCAAGTTATCTCTGCAGCACCCGTATAACCCCAAGGCTGGGGTGGCCGAGACAAGACTCCCAGCTGGGCGATTCAGTGACTTTAGCTCAAAAATAAAAAATTAAGAGACGAGGATGCTGCTAGGTGGTAGAGTGTCCTGGGCTCAATTCTCAGCATGCAACTAGACAAGACAGAAACACACACAGACAGGTACATGGTAGACTGGAGTGGAGTAAGAAAAGTTATACAAGTCAGGCGTGGTGGCGCACGCCTGTAATCCCAGCACTTGGGAGGCTGAGGCAGGAGGATCGTTGTGAGTTCGAGGCCAGCCTGGACTACAAAGTGAGGTCAAGGTCAGCCTGAACTGCATAGTGAGACCCTGTCTCAAAAAAAAAAAAAAAGAAGAAAGTTATACACACTGGACACGTGGCATAAATAAGAAATATCCAAACCACAAAGGTGAGGACTTGTGTGTCCCTGCTAAGGGCAGCCACAGAAGACACAGCTACAGGCCCGGCGCTGGCGCACGACCTTGCACAGGCGGCTCCCAGGCAACGTCAGCCGAGACCCTAGCACAGCCACTCTCCAGGCCGCAGGACAGCAGGCGAGTTCCTCTGAGGCACCTTCCATCACCCCACAGGGTCAAGGCGCCTGGCTCCAGGACCCCTCAAATCCAGGACCTGCAGGCACTCCCCAAACGCAGAAGGGTACCGTGTTTATACGGAGCCTCCTCCTGCAGGCTGACTCGGCTCTACTGGCCTCTACCTAACATGGTATGAGGCCTATACACGGTTACTATACCGCAGCTGCTCAGTACAGATGTAATACGTATACATATTGTTTCACAGGTTTGTTTTCTTTTGAGACAGTCTCATGTAGTTCAAGCTAGCATCAAACTTGCAGGTGTCTTCCTGCTTTAGCCTCCCAAGTGCTGAGATCACAAACATGCATCACCACGCCTGGCCTTGGTTTTTACTTTTTTTTTTTTGGTTTTTACTTTTTGAGATGGTCTTGCTATGTAATTTAGCCTGACAATGAACTAAGTAGCCCAGGCTGGTGTTGAACTCAGTGATTCTCCTGTCTTTGCGTCTCCAGTACTCGGATCATAACCATGCACCACTACGCCCAGCTAAATGTAGTATTTTTGTCTGTCTTTCTCTGAGGATTGGCTATATTCAGAAATGTGGAACCTAAAGACATAGAGGAACAGCTGCATAGGTAACACTCCACTGAAGCTGAGGTCCTGCAAGGCCTGCAATCCAGGTCGGCCCTCCATCCCCTCCCTTCCATGTTTGTCCATGGGGCACGCAGGCCCCCTCAAGCACAGTGCTGCCTCTCTCCCCCGCTCCTGCTGAAGGACAGGCTGTGTCCAGCAGCCAGCGCCTCAGGAGCACAGTGAGGGTGCTGTCCAGGGTGCAGCCGGGAGCCAGCCCAGCAAGGGTTACCTCACACACGCCGCAGCGTCGCCGTTTGAAGGCGTTCTCCTTGTCCTCTCTGTCGTCCTTTTCAATCTGCTCCGAGAAGAAAGTGTCGAAGATCTCGTAGACCAGCTTGGTGGTGGTGGCTTTCGTGGGTCCTTTGTCCTTCTCCTTGGCAGACTGCCTGAGCCTGACAGTCTGTCGCCTCTCGGCTCGCCTGAGAGAGGGGCCACCGCTGGAGAGGACTGGGAGCAGACACAGGAGGCTGCCCCTCCCAGTCCCAATCCCTGCTGCGCCCCTACCTCTGCCCCAGGGTGACCCCCGCCAGCTTGATGAGGGCCCTCATGCAGGGCGACAGGAAGATGGGCTGCTCGTCACTGTCCTTGGCATCGTCGTAACTCTCCACTTGTCCCACCACGAACTGGGCGTGGCGGAGGAGTGAGTCCTCTGTGAACCGGTTCAGGTTGATCATGGAAGGGGGAACGGTGGTCTTGGGAGGAGAAAAGAAAAACGGGGCAGGGATGTGTCACTTTTATGTTCTGTGCAGTGCGGGCTGGAACCCGGGCCTCACACAGGCTAGGCGGGCATGCGCCACTGAGCTCGAGCGCAGCCCTGTTCCTCTGATACATAAGCAGAGCCGTGCTTGCTGGACTGAGCACTTTGGTGGGCTCTGCACACGGCTGCAAGCTTCCAGCAGCACCGGGGAGGGGGACCGAGGTGTGGGAACCCAGCCAGGGGCAAGGGAAACCTCTCACCTCGATCTTGTTGATGAGGTCCTCGTAGGTGGCGTCGGGATTGCCCTGTAGGAACTCGATCACAATCTTGCTGATGTAGATCTTCTCCTGTATCAGGCCGAAGAAAGGCTCGTAATCCGGGCTAGGCTCCATCAAAATGTATTCCGCAAAAGCTGGAGGGAACACATGAGTTTTTAAAAACAAGAACAGCAAATCAACACATGATCGCCCAACTGGTCATCAGCACCTCTGTCTCCAGTGCCTGTGTGTGCTCTGTGCATGTGACTGTGAGACGGGGCTCCCCCACCCCGCACTCAGCAACCCCCCCCCCACTGCTCCCTCCCGCGTGCCGAGGGCTTCAGGTGTGCACCGGCCGGCAGGCAGAGCAGGGAGGAGCGTGTACAGCAGTCTAAAATCATTCCATGTAAATAAAGGAATAAAATCAAATCATTCCACAAACCAATGGAAAACAGAAAGCACCACCTGCCACAGCTCTTTCCGAAGCTGCCTGTCCCACTTGAGAATGGACACAAGCTAGGCAGGCTTTCAGCAAGCTCATCTGCTTATTGGAATTTGCTCCGGCTTTGACTTGCAGGGATATGACCTGCTCTTAAAACCGGACAGCTGTAAGTAGCAGGAGAGGCTGCCCTGCTGTGCTGAGGTCCCATGATGCCACCCACACCAAGGAAGGAAGGAGCCCAGGCCCCCTTGCGGTCCAGGCGGGCCTGCAACACACTGCACCTACCAGTGCTGAAGCCGATGAGCGCCTTCTCGCCGCCATCGTAGCCCGTGATCCACCACTCATTGATGGGGCCCAGATTTTTGCCATTAACGCCACCTGAGAGCACAGAAGGAAGTTTCCCGAGGGAAAGGCAGCAGGTACAAGTCCTGTCCAGAGGCCCGGGGCTGCTCTGAGACCCACCACCCACCCCGGCGGTCACCACTGGGGTCACTCCGCTGCCAGCCACGATGGCAGCACCTGGAGCCCGCAGCACAGAGGTGGCACCTCCCTCACATGGCCACTTCAGAAATGAGCTGGGTGTGTCCGGTTTTAAGCCGCCAACTGGCCCCAGCGTGACCCTGCAGCACCACACACACCTTCTAGGGACGGGTCCTCTTCGTAGATGGCCTTTGCCGAGCCGGAGAAGTACAGCTCCACGTCCTTCTCGATGAGGCCGGTGTCGATTGGGCACAGGTGGCCTCGCTTGCAGTACACGCTGCACGGGCGGCAAAGGGCGCTTACCAGCGGCCCTGAAGGGGCCACGGCGCAGGCTGGGCTGGGCCGGGCACGGGGTGGACCAAGAGCAAGCCCCAGGCCAGCCATCTGTCCGGTTGCTGGACACTAGGCCAGTATCACGCTCTATCACTTGAATGTCCTCCCTGCCCACCAGGAGGGCACGGTCTGCCAAGGTGACCACGAGAGGTCACCAGTGAAAGGCTCTGGCCGCGACAACAATCTGCTCACTGCTCTGTGCAACCACTGCCTGTCCAGCTCCAAGACCTCCTGTCACCGAAAAACAAGCTCAGCCGAGCAAGCGGTCACCCGACCCCCAGGCCAGCCTCCAGCATGGCAGGCAGCTCGATTTCTGAGGGTTTCCCCCAGTAGCACATTAGCTTAGGAGAGCTGTGCTCTGGTAGAGATTCATTCGTAACTATCAAGCAGGCCCAGAGCGGGATGGGAAGGGGCGCAGGGCAGAGGGTCCCTTCTGTCTTCCACTGGGGCACAGACAGGCGCCTGTTCCTCCTACCTCTGGAATCATACTCGATACACTCCAAACTGTCTAAGGGACACAATGCCAGAGTGGAGCACCCACCCACCAGTGGAGGGGCAGCAGCCCTGTCTTCTTCCTCCTGGGCTAAGGGGAAGGAGAACAGACAGGGTGTATGGAAGGCAACCTGCTTGGGGAGGCTCTGCCCCCAGCCTGCCAGGCTCTCCCCTCCCAGAGGCGCCACTGGAGCTACTGGTTCCTGCCAGCTACACGCAGACCAAGGGAATGGCCCAGGTAGCCTGGCTCCCAGCCCCCGGCTGACACCCAACTGCCAGGAAGCTGTCCTCAGTGCCCCCACAGGAGGGAGCCACCAATGTGCTGGCAACACTACCAGGAGGGCTTGGGCTGCCACACTCCCTGTCCACCCAGCAAGCCTCTTGAGGGTCACCGTGTGGCAGCCCTGGGACAGTGGTGAGACAGCACCGTATAGGGAGATGGGAGGCACAGCCAGCAGTCAGCACAGGGGAGAAGCGGGCCACACATGGCCGCAGCAATACCGGGGACCTGCACGGGGCACAGGAGCCCCAGCCCAGCACGCACTGCTGGGAGAGCGGCCTGCTGTGCCCCCTTGGAGAGCCCATCCTGGGTGTTGTTCGGGCCCTGCTCACCAGGCCAGGCGAGCACTAAGCCAAGCCCCCGATGTTCCAAAATCCAAGTGCTGGGCACCAGCCAACACCACAGGGAGAATGTGATGTGACCTTGTGTGATGGCTGAAGTCAAACTGCTAATGCATTAAAAATAGTGCACAGAACGACCTTCAGTGCGCATGGCCGTAGTAGGAACAGCACAGCAGCGAACTCCAGTCTAGGCTTGGGTCCTGTCACTGAGGAACCCATTACACATGCAAAAACTCTGAAACCCACGAACTCTCAGTTTCCAAACACTTCTGGCTCCAAGTGTTTTTCATAAGAGATATTCTACCTGCACTTCCTGTCAGATGCCACCAATTTCCTCTCCCCACTGAGGCAGGGACCTGCGGTGCCAAACCCATTAGGACCCGGAGCAGCGCCCAGAACAGGGCCAGCCCTCATTTGAAAGGGTTGCCCAGCTGGGGGAGGTGGCTCATGCCTGTTGTTCCAGTACTGCTCCAGAGGCTGAGGCAGGAGGACAGTACATTCAAGCCCTGCCTGTGCAGCCTAGTGACTTAGCAAGATCCTGAGTCAAAATAAAAAAATTTTAAAAGGGCCCATGGATGTAGCTCAGTGTGAAGGCCCTGGGTTCAACCTTAGATACCACACAAAACAGGGCTGCATGACCTTTGTGATTATGTACAGACTGATGATGTAATGTGTAGAGTTGTAGCCACCTAAAACCAACAGAAACTTCTGAGCAGCCAAGGCCTACACCAGCTCCATGACCCGCCTCCACGAAGGGCTGGCAGCTCCACAAACGCTGCTGTCAGGGACTGGGGCCATCCCTCCCCGGACACTGGGACCCTGTGTTGTCACATAGCCACGCTTCAGCGGTACAGCACTTACCTGAAGCACGTGAGCTTGTGCTGGGGAAAAGCCTCGTAGCTCTCAAAGCCAGACTCATTGGAGTCGAAGATGGACAGCGTCTCATTGGTGAGCATCTGGGGCTCCTCCATCTGCGGGACACAGGAGCGTGAGGTGGAGGCACGCAATCTGGGAGTTGGGGAGGGGGGCAACGCGCTGGCACTCACCGCATCAGGAGGGTGCTGCTCGTACTTGAGGCCAACGTCATCTAGGTACTGCCCACACTCAATGCACTTGGGCGGCTGGAGCTGCGGGAGCAGAGGTGGGCTCAGGGGCAGTGCTGGCAACACGCGGCCCCACCCCCACCTCTGACCTGATGCTTACCCTGGAGCTCGCCAGGGCTTTGCTTCGAGGCGGCTTCTTTTCTGCCCTGGGGAAAAAGCACAGGATCGTTCACTCTTCTAAGATTTCAGAACACACCACAGTGGACCAAGGTCCATAACCCACCTGTGCCTAGGACCCACAGTGACTGCAGGAAGGGACCAGGTGCCAGGTCATGGCTGGCCATTTACCAGCCAGAGGAATCCTGCCTTAGCCTGCAGAACCGAGAGTCCTGGTCCTGACCTGCTGACCCAACGCAAAGTTAAAGCTGTTCTAGAATTTCACTAAAAACCTTTTTTGGTTTTGGTTTAGATAGGATCTTGCTATATAGTCCAGGGTCCCCGTGAATTCACTATGTAGCCCAGGCTGGCCTTGAACTTACCCTCCTGCCTCAGCCTCCCCAGTGCTAGGATTACAGGTGTGCACCACAACATCGGCCACTTTTTTTAAATACACCTTTCACTGACACCCATTCAGGCCCACCCTCCCTCGCCCCCCCCATCTTTCTAGGACAGTCTCAATATTGTCATCTGCCATTTTCATAATCTGCTTTGTAAAAAGACAAGAATAAATGCTTACGGCTCTTTGGACATTGTTTTCCGTCTCTTCTCCTCCTAAACAGAGGAAACAAAGAGGGGTAAAGCATAAGAAGTGCAAAGGCCTTGAGTTCCTTACTGTCACAGAATAAATGAAAGGCAGGCAGGCAGCAGGGCCTGCTCTGTGCAGTGAGTCAGAGGGCCATGTGGCGACGTGGAGGTGGTGGCCGCTGGCGCAGCACGGGCCTCCCCAGACACCAGCCCCACGGCCACCTTGACCTTGGACTCCCAGCCTCCAGAACTGAGAGCAGGCGACGTCTGCTACTCAAGCTGCCAGACTGGTTCGAGCGGCCTTACCTCACCAGCGCATGGGGAAGTGGATTTTTAGACTCCTAGCAGAGAGAGAAAGAACTAGATTCTCACTCTGACGCAACTCGTGATGAAATCACAAACGTGGACAGTGACAGCTACAAACATTAGGTGAGGTGGGGGGGGCAGCTCAGCGGAGAGCGCTTGCTGGGCCTGCCTGAGGCCCTGGGTCCCAGCGCAGCACGGCACAAGAAAAAAAATGCAAAGGACTTCAGGGTGCATGGACCAGACTGACAGGGTCTAAACTCATGATCAATAATCCAACACGACCGGGTGAGGTGGTGCACGCTTGTAATCCCAGTATTCGAGAGGCTGAGGCAGGAGGACTGTTGAGAGTTCAAGGCTGGGCTGGGCTACATAGTGAGCTTAAGGCCAGCCTGAACTGCATAGCGAGACCCTGTCCTAAAACTACAAAAAATCTTCCATCACCAAGACACCACTGTGTCTCCTGATGCGATGCCACAGGAAGCACACGGTGCCATGTCAGGAGCTCCCTAGAAAGTGACAGAGGCCCTCATAGCACAATGGTGATGCATCTGACTCAAAGTGACACGCAGCTGCGACTGGCCACACTGCTGCACAGAGAGGCCTGGGACACCAGCTGGCCCAGTGCAGGGCCTGGCAGAGCCTACGGCCTGAAGCAGGTCAGCAATTTATGCAGAGCGAGAAAACCAAAGAGGACCTTAAGCAACTACTTTGAAGACAACAATATACAATGCATTAATCAATGCATTAACTTATTAACCTGCTTTGAAACGCTATCATTTTTATTGCATTTTTCATCTTTCTCTTTAAAATTAAACAAAAAAGGTATTTTACAAGTCTCAACAGAACACTGCCATGTGCTGTACAATGTTGCAGTCAAAAGTGGGTCACACATGGCAGAGTCCCAGGGTCCCACAAGGAGTCACTGCCTAGCGATATCACAGGTGCATCCGTCTGAAACTCCCTGCCACTCATTTCACACGATGTGTCCTGTCAGGCAGCTTGTGCCTGTACCTGGCCTCGATCCTGTTTGTGTCCCTGACTCCCAGTGTGAAAGCCAACAGGAGCCGGCCGTGGGCGCGCGCCTGTGACTGCAGTCAGGCCCAGCCCGGGCAACTTAGTGACTCCCTTGTCTTCAAAAGGAAAAAAACACAAGGGCCAGGGAGACAGCTGACTGGTACAGCACCAGCTGGTAAGCACAAGGTCCCGAGTTTGATTTTTGGTACCCAAAAAAAAAAAAAAAAAAAAAAGCCAAGAAAAAATACAGAGGACTGAGATGTAGATCAGCGCAAAGGTCCTGGGTTTAACTCCCAGTACCAGCAGTAAAAAAAAAAAAATACAAAAAAGAAAAGCTGGAAAATGTGGTAATTTGGACACAGACTAGATATCCGATACTTTTTCACCTAAGATACAGGGCATTACGGCCATTTCAAACAAGCCCTGTCCTCAGACTGCCCTCCTGACTCCTGAAATCGTGGGCCGGGCCAGCCCCAGGGCCAGGTGCGGTGAGGAGAGCTGGGGTCGGCCGCACTGTGCTTGTCGAGAGTGATGAGGTCCAAGCCACGTCTACTCTGGGGTATGTTTGAACAAGAGCACAAGAGATGGGTTTTTCTTTTTAAATAAACTGATTTTTTTGGTGTAATGCTAGGGATCAAACCTAGGCCCTGATGCATGCAAGGCTAACATTCCACAACTGAGCTATATACCTAGCCATTACAAAAATAAAAACTTAAACTTTAAAAATACTTTTGAAACAATCCCAGCCAGCGCAGTGAGGTGGAGACCCAAGGCTTTACCTTCTCGCCCTCATCCCTCTCCTCAGCCATCTGCGACGTTGTTCCTGCACACTCCATCTCCTCAGTCCTCCGTTTGAAAGCACTGGGGGAACAAAGTGTGCATTAGTGCGGGAGAGCAAGGGCTGGTGACGAGCCAGAGCCTCCCCCCTAGGGAGCAAGACGCCGACCCCGGGCACCGTGGCCGCACGCCAGGCCCCAAGCAGCTCCCACATACGGAAGGAGCGGGACAGCAGGGGCGGCCAGGGTGCGGGGTGGCCCAGGTCCCACCCTGATGGATCTGCCCTCCCACAGTGCCCCAACTGCCTGTACACCCCTCTATCACACCAGTGCTCCAGGACGGGGCTTGGGGACAAGGGGTGACCCACACCCAAGGGCATCCAGCCACTTACACATCCCTGGGTTGACTTCTGGACCTCTGCTCATCCTGATGGAAACGCGGGAGGTGGCGAGAGAGAAGAGCAAGTTAGTTTCTGAGCCCGAGGGAAGGGGCGCGCAGACACCAGCACACAGGTCCAGGTCTCGCCCCGCAGGCCCAGACAGCAGGGCCCTGGGGAGAGCGGGGGAGTGCCCAGGCTACCAACACCTCCCTTCCAGCCCTCGTCCTGAGATCAGGCAGAGGCTAAAGAATCTTCCACCATGCCTGGCACTGAAAAAATCCAAACCAAGGGGTGCCAAAGTGCTTCCATAAAGGGCCAGGTAGTCATGGGTAATGACCTATGTGTCATTCCAGCACTCTAGGAGACCGAGGCAGGATGATCATATGTATGTACCCACCCTAAGCAATTTGGCAAGGCTGTATCTCATATCAAGGGCTGGGAATATAGCTCAATGCAAGGCCCCAGGTTCTATCCCTAAGGCCTGTGCGTACACATGGGGCCACCCAGTAGACACCATCAGCTTTGTGCGGCTCACAGCCTGTGTCACACTCATCTCTGCCACTCTACAGGATGACAAAACCTTTACTATAAAAGCTTCATGAGGCCGGGTGTGGTGGTGCACGCCTGTAATCCCAGCACTCAGGAGGCTGAGGCAGGAGGATCCTTGCGAGTTCAAGACCAGCCTGGGCTACACAGTGAGCTCAAGGCCAGCCTGAACTGCATAGCGAGACCCTGTCTCAAAAAAGAAAAGGAACCAAGCTTAGGAATCTACTGTGGAAAATCAAGAGTAGGTAGCAAGCTGGGCATAGTGGTGCAGACTTGTAGTTCCTCACTCAGAGGCTGAGGCAGGGAGAATCACAAAGTTCAAGCCTAGGCTGGATGGGCTACATGAGACCCTGCCTCCAAAATATTGAAAAAGATAGGGAAAGCAAAAGTGGGTTTTGTGCACGCTCGCACGCACACCAACGCACGCACATAGTCCTCTCCACCTTGACAGAATGATTCAATACTCACCATCTCTGCAGATGGTGGAGTGGCAACACAACCTCATCCAAAGCAGGGGCAGGTGAGCCTGTCGCCTAGAGCTTGGATGCAGGGCTGGAGCCAAACCATGTTCCCCTGTGAAACAGGCCCCGGGGGGCTAAGGCAGCTCTAATGAATCAGGACTCGCCCTTACCTTCTCGTCTCCTTCCCCTTCCATGTCCGTGCGAGTCCTGGACCTGGCTTCTCTCTTAGCCTTCTCCTCCGCTCCCTGCGTCAGGGCTCTGCCAGTGAAATATGTAAGTATCAGGCGGGCCAGGCGGGCCGGACCAGGCTGGGCGCTGCCTCAGGCAGCCCCGCGGGGCTCACATACCTAAGATCCCTCCCCAGACTCAGAGCAGTCCCTGAGCCTCCATCACAACAAGCACAGGGAGCAACGTCACTTTAGTTTACCACCTGCAGAAACCCAGCCACACGTCCCATGACTCCTGTGTACGTGTGTACCTGCGTGTTGCTGGGGATGCGGCCCAGGGTTTTGTGCGTGCTGGCCCAGGGCTCACCACTGAGCTACACGCAGCCCTCCACACGAACGTGAATCAGAAGCTGGGTACAGGGGTGAATGCCTGTGATCCCAGCTACTTAGGAGGCTGAGGCAGGCACTACTCAGTCCAGCTGGGGAAACTGAGTGAGACTCTGTCTCAAGGAGTAATGAAAAAAGACGGGCCCACCGACTGCCCGGGCCAATGGGAGGCCTGCCCACCACGAGGGAGGGCGCGGTGGCCTGTATGCCTCTGAGAAGCAGCTGAGTGTTGGCTACAGGAGCAATTGTGGACAGCCGAGCACATTCAAGGGGACTAGGGACCACCTCTCCATCAGGCCCTGGAGCTCAGGTGGCGCACTCAGCCCTGTCCTGGCCCAGGCCCGGTGTACCTGCCTCAGCCAGCTGGCTTGGGAAGCTCCTCGTGCCCTCACGCTCTGCCTCTGCCAGAACAGTGTGCCCAGCTGACACAGGTGACAGCCACCAGGCCAGACTGCTCCGCTCAGGACAAACTCCTTCATGCCTGAGCCTGGCAGTGTCCACTCAATGGGGGTCACCCACTGACCCCCTGGTCACAACCTCCTTTGCTCCTGGTACTAGCGCTGAATCCCACCCTGTCAGTCCTCAATTAGCTGGTGACAAGATCTCACTAAGTTGCCCAGGCTGGACTGGAACTTGTGATCCTTCTTGCCTCAGTCTCCAGAGCACAGGAACAGCAGGCACGGTCAATGCACCCAGCTCACTGAGTGGCCTTTGACACAGATCTGACTACGCCGGGTCCCAGGGAGCCATGGCTGACTCCAGCCTTCACTGCAGTGGCCTAAGCTTCCCATGGGCAGCTCAGCTGTCCATGTGGCATGAGCGTAATTAACACATGAGCACTGCTACTGACCACAACCTGCCCAGAACACTCCTGTCAGCCACCAATGGCACACAAAGCCCAAAGGGATACAAACTGTACTTACAGCTCTCTTGTCTGACTTCTAAGTCTCCTGTCTTCCTAAGAAAAGGAAAAACAAAACAAAAACGTTAGTTTTCCTGTTTGGTTCTAATCTTTCTGTGCAACTGCTGCATGGAAATCACACACCCGAAACTATCCTATAGGCTAGTGGGGAACAGTAAAGGCAGTCTACCTTTAAGATAATTTTGGGGAGAGGTGAGCAAGTGGATAAGAGATGGGACAAATTCTTAGAAAAGAGACCCTAAAACACTGCAGTTTAGGCCAAATGTGGTAGCATGTGCTTACAGTTCCAGATACTCAAGAGGCTGAGGCAGAAGGATTCCAAGTTTGCGGGCAGCCTGAAAACCTTAAGGAGACCCTGTCTCAAGGTAACGAAACAACCAAAAAAAGCCAGGCATGGTGGGGCACGCCTGTAACCCCAGCACTTGGGAGGCTGAAGCAGGAGCATTACCTCAAGTTTGAGGCTAACCCGAGCTACATAGCCTAGACCCTGCTCAAAAAACAAAAACCAACAACAAAAATAAATTAGGTGTGGTGCCACATGCTTGTAATCCCAGCACTGGGGAAGCTAAGTTCAAATCCCCACCCTGGGCTACGTTATAGAGATGCTACACAAAAAAACACAGGTCAGTGGTGGAAGAGCCCTGGGTCTCGTCTCCAGTACTGCCCCCAAAAAAGAAAAAAGACAAGTACTAGCTGTGTAGAAGTCTATAAGGAAAACCACAGGGCCGGCATGGGAAGAGGCCCCTCATGGACTCCGGTTGCAGGCAGTGGCCCTGCGGGGTGACCACGGGTAGAGTCCAACCTTGCCCTGCTCCTTCCCAGGCAAGGGCCCAACCAGCACCCTGGGCTGCTCCTTCTGAGATCGACTTGTAGTGTGCTAACTTACCAGGGAAGGGAGAGTCACTCAAAACTAGATTCAAAGCAGGGTGCGGTGGTGCACACCTGTGATCCCTGCACTCGGGAGGCTGAAACAGGAGGATCGTTGGGAGTTTGAGACCAGCCTGGGCTGCAAAGTGAGCTCAAGGCCAGCCTGAACTGCATAGTGAGACCCTGTCTCAAAAAGACAAAAACAAGACTAGTTTCTAGTGTCCAGTGCAGGGAGGGTCACCACGTGTCGTTATCCCCGCCGGGCTCAAGGCGTGGAGACGCACCTTTACCCAGCTGCCAGGGCGTGGGGGCCTTTTCTCACTTCTGTGGTACTGGGGATTGAAAGCAGGGCCTTTGTACTGAGCTACCTCCCTAGTCCCTTTAGTTATTTATATATGTGTATGTATCTATGTATGTGTGCGTGTATGTATATATAGATATGTGTATACACACACACACACACACATTTTTTAAACTGAAGATAGAGTTTTGCTAAGTCACTAAGTTGCTGGGGGTGGGGGGGGTCAAACTTTGAATTCTCCCTCAGCCTCCAGAGTGCTGGTTTCACAGACCTGTGACATCATGCCTGGCTTGTAAGCAACCTTCAAACATCTTAAGATTCAATGAAAAGAAAACAAGGCCCACATCTGCACTGCACGGCAGCTGAAACTCCTTGCTTCAGAGGAGCCACAGGCCGAGCCAGGGCCTGGCCTACGTGCAAGCGGGCAGCATGAGGAATGCTGACGCCCTTCCAATGTTGGGCTTGGGAGCCTGGGCCTTGTGTGTGCTGGGCAAGCACTGTACCCCAGCACCGACCCAGCCAAGAAGGCAACTGTGTTTCTGGCTGGTGTGGTAGGATTTTAGCAGCTCCCCCTCTGAAAATTAGATCTGTACCCAGACTTTGTCAGTGAGAAAGGCAGAGGAGACTGAGCCCGGAGACTCAGCAGCAAAGGTCTGGCCATGCTGAGGTCTCATGACCACAACCCTGTAACCTGCCTTCCATGCACAGAAAAGCACAGCTGAAAAGTAAACTAGCCAAAATCAAGGCATTGAGCCAGGTGTGGTGGTCCACACCTGTAATCCCAGCACTTGGGAGGCTGGGGCAGAAGGATCATTGTGAGTTCGAGACCAGCCTGGGCTGCAAAGTGAGCTCAAAGCCAGCCTGAACTCCATAGTGAGACCGTCTCAAAAAGAAAAAAAAAAAAAACAAACAAACACAAAAAACAAAGTCAAGGCATTTTGATCATCTGTGAGAGTTGTCTGTGCCTAAATTCTCCAACCCTGGCCCTCCCTCCTGCAGCCACGGGGACTCAGACTAGGGTGGAAGTAACCAATGTGGAAGGGACAAGCTTTACTCTTTCATCTCTCTTGTCCTCTCGGCTGGTGTGGGCTCCTGGGGTTTTGATTTCCGGTTCTGCCACAGAAGGTCCAGCAACTCTGCCAAGCAAAACAAAACACACCTCACGTGGGCCTTACGCAGGTCACTCCCAGCAGCAGCTTCCCGAGCCCTGCCTTCCCTTCCCCAAAGCAGCTATTGTCTCAGGAGCCTTGAGACATCACTCACTGAGCCCCGAGCACGGAGTGTGACACTTGAACCCGGGTCTGTAAGGAATGGCAGCCACTCTCACTGTTCTCAGCAACAAAGGAGAACTCGACCCAAGTCCAAGCGTTCACAACCTGACCCCAAGTTCCCCAGAGCCTTAAACAGCTCTGTGGTTGCCAGGGGAACTCACTCAAGCTCTTCTACTTAAACTTTCCAAAAAAGTGATTCCTGTGATTGAAATAACAATGTCTACCACACGAAAAAGTACAGTGACCATTCTTACGGCTCTCTGGACGAAAGTCTTCGTCTCTTCTCATCCTGTGCGAAGGGAAGGAGGAATAAAAAGATTATTGGTTTTAAAGGAAGATCATCAAAAGCAGGAGTGTGATGTAAAGTTTAAGTAAATACAGGTCATGCGGCTAAAAATGGAGAGGGAGCGGTGGCGCAGGAGCGCTCGCCCACAAGCCCTTGGGTCTAATCCCTAGCATTGTTCAAAAACATGGAGAGGGGCATCTAGGTTTGGGGGAGAAAAATCTAGCAAACAGTCACTCTGGTTTTGAGGCCCTACAGTTTCCAAAACACAGACGAGGCCAGGCAGCGCACAGCCACTTAATGGAGATGGCGTGTGTCAGTCAGCAGTTCTCTGGTACTGGGCAAGATCCAAGCGGTACTTTGCGATTCATGCCCAGTAGTGATGAGGACCATCTAGCTCATTCTCAGGACACCCTGACACACTAGGTCCCTAAGGCCACAAAGATACTTCTGTCTATTTAACTTGAAAGGGATAAAAATATTGTGGGGATGGGGCTCAGTGCCAGAGCACACGCTTAGCATCCTCCAGGCCTTCGTTCCATCCCCAGCACTAAAAACCTAAGTAAAAGGAAACTGTCCAGTTGAAACATATACGTATCATGTTTGAGGGAGAGGTTATACAAATGCATGCTTGAGGGGCTGGGGCGCAGCTCACTAGTAAAACACTCACCCAGCATGGGCAAGGCCCTGGGTTCCATCCTGACCACAGCAGAAAGGCATAAAGTACATGTGCATGCTTATGATAAAACCATATACAACCAAGCCAAGTGTGGTGGTACACACCTGTCATCCCAGCTACTCAGAAGGCTGAGGCAGGAGTATCACAAATTCAAGCCCAGCCTGGATAAGTTAGTGAGACACTATCTCAAAATTTAAAATGGGGGTGAGGATGTAGCTAAGTGCAAACACCCTGGGTTCAATCGCCAGTACTGCAAACAAACAAACAAACCACTCTATAGAACTACACATGAAGGAGCCGAGCATGGTGGCCCATGCCTGTAATCCCTGCACTTGGGAGGCTGAGGCAGGAGGATCATTGTGGGTTTGAGACCAGCCTGGGCTACAAAGTGAGCTCAAGGCCAACCTGAATTGCATATCGAGACCCCGTCTCAAAAAGACAAAAAACCCCACAAATCTACACATGGAAGTATACACATGCACACAAACACTAATGCCACCTAAACACCTTGTACAGTCCAAAAGATGTTACCATGGGGAGAGCTGGGTGAAGGGTGCAAGGAGTCTCTGTACTTCAGCATGTGAACATACATACACATGCTCCGGGGCAGCACTTGCCTAGCACACAGGCCCTCAGTTCAATCCCAGCACTAACATATCAAAAAAGGTTCTGCCTCTAGATGCCTACAGAGTGTGAGCTGCAACTTCAGCTTCCCCCTGCATCTCGGG
The DNA here is from genome assembly GCA_004027595.1 of Dinomys branickii. NCBI lineage: Eukaryota > Metazoa > Chordata > Mammalia > Rodentia > Dinomyidae > Dinomys > Dinomys branickii. The sequence goes on along the minus strand of PVLD010006073.1, from coordinate 13,288 downwards.
CTACTCTACACAATCTTTTTTTTTGGCTTGGCACAGGGGCTTGAACCTACGGCCTTCACACTGAGCTACATCTCCAGCCCCTTTTTTTAAATTTTGCATTTTGACATAAGGACTCGATAGGTTGTCCAGGCTAGGCTCAAGTTTGCCTGCCACCCTCAGGTTTCCACCGTCCTGGGAGTCAATTTTGTAAGCAGCTCCCTCACATTCCCCATGTGTACATGCCGTCTGTGTGTATTACACTGCGTGCATGCACACCCCCATCCCATTGCACCCCGCCCCGCCTGCCTTTCTCTGGAGAGCCCGCTGACAGGGTTTTCACCTAGCAGCTTGCAGTCCAGGTGACCTGCAGCACACACACCAAGGCAAGCCCTGGCCACACCAGCCTCACCTGGTCCTTCTCTTCCTCATCCACAGACTCGTCGGACTTGGACCTGTCCAAGTCTTCCTCGGGTTTCCGTTTGGCAGGGCTGTCACACACAATGAAGGGACCATGAGTTTCAGAGACCTGGCCTTGGGGGCCCTTGGGTGACTTACAATCCACCTTTTAGGCCTGATTCAGTGCACAGCCACCTTCTTCCCTGCTGGGAGAGGCCCTCGCTCCCAGGATGTTCAAAGAGTTTAATGTTTCTTTGAATGACAGGTTAAGAATATGGCCACTTTAGAAGCAGTAAGTCACGAGTCCAGACACTCAACAATGGCCATTAATGTCCAAGGGAAGAGACGTTAATCACCTCTGCCAGACATGGCACTACCTACTAAGATATCAGTCTCAAAAGCTGTAATTAAAAAAAAAATAATAGTAAATAAATAGCTGACCAGGTATGGTTGCACATCTGTCATCCCAGCACCCAAAACTTGGGAGGCTGAGGCAGGAGGAATGCTTTGAGTTCAGGGCCAGCATGGGCCAGCTGCACAGTGAGTTCAAGGCCAGACTGAACTGCCTGGCGAGACCCTGTCTCAATTAAACAAAAAAAGTTGGGGATGGGGTACAGCTCAACAACCCAGCACCTGCCTATCACGCATGAAGCCCTAGGTTCCACGCCCAGCACTGCCAAAACAAAACCTTCAGAAAAGGCACAAAGACAGCCTTCAATACGTCTTGTTTTTGTGTATGGAATAGCATGTCGAGCTCATTTTCAAGGAATCCTGGACATCGGGGGTAAAACAGTGCTATGAGTTGGTGACTGGATGCTGAGTGATTTTGCATTTTGACATAAGGACTTGATAGGTTGTCCTATCGAGGTTCACTAAATTACATTTTACATGTATGTTTATTTGAAGTTTCCTATAAGAAAAAAATAGCAAGGTCTTCAGAAATGCTATTCATGAATGTCTAGTGACAAGGTAACCTATGCAGACCCAGCGTGGGGCACACACCTGTATACTCAGCACTTAGTAGCTGAGGCAGGAGGAGCCCAGGTTAAGCCCAGTCCGGACACCTTATCAAGCTCTTATCTCAGAATAAAAAGGGCTAGAGATGCAGTTTAGTGCAAAGACCTGAGGTTCAAGTCTCAGTATCGGAAACACACACACATGAAATGCAATCTGGAAGTCAGGGCTGCTAAATCACACCCTACCAATTCCTTTTGTGCTTTAACAAACTACTCAGCCTAGAGAAAAAGCCACAGCCCCCTTCCCACATACTGACCCCTTGGCAAAGTGAGATGTGATAGTGGTCTGCCTAGTCGTTCTCCTTGTCACCCTGGGGCTCTGTGAAGTTCCAGCTGTTCAAAACAAACAAAAGAAGGCCACTGAACAGACAAGTCCATAGCACAATGCACTTTAATGCCAAGCTACTCCAGAAGCCCGGTGCTGGGCATCCTTTGGTGACAGCACCAGCTATCAACTGTGGCCGAGTGGGCACTGCCCTGTCCCAGCAACAGGAGTATCACACAGCCCAGGAAGAAAAACAAAGCTAAAATTCAAAGTATGGGCCGATATAGTGCTGTACTCCTGTACCCTCAGCACTCCGGGAGGCTGAGGCAGAAGGATCAGTTTTTAGCCCAGCAAAATAAAAAAATAAGGGCTGGGGAACGCAGCTCAGTGGAAAGGCCCTGGTTTTAATCTCCAGCACCGTAACAACAAACAGCAAAGGACAGCTGCTAGTGAGCGCATGTTCCCTCCAGCCCCTCCACTATCCTCACAGCGGAACACCCGGTTGGACCCATCTGTGCGACTGAGCTAGTTTGGAGGAACCCTGGGACCAGGGCTGGCGCGCAGCGGAAAAGCTCGCACTAGGATGCTCCACGCCCCGCTCGTCCCCAGCACTGCACACACAGAAGAAACCAGGAGCCACTGCCCAGGGCCCCACCCAGGGGAAGCCTGACCGTCCCCTCCTGGTGCTGCAGCCTCCTGTGAGGCTGGAAAAGAGCCGTGGTCCTTACGCTGGGCCTCGCCATCAGACTTGCTTCTCCGCGGCGCCCGAGGCTTGGAACTGGCGAGCGGGGGGCTACGTGGCTCTGCCATTCGCACTCTCCGGGCTGCGCCGCTGGCCTGCCTTCCGTTCTCCAGGCAGCCGTTCACTTGTCGACTGAAAGTGTGAGCTCCGTTCTCCAAGGACAAATCTTTATTTAAAAGGGATTTGACTTTAGCCAGGTAGCCCTCCTATAGCAGGAAAGGATAATTTGAGTAGCAGTGAATGCAAACCAGTGGCAGTAAGAACAAGGGAACATGTGTCCCCCACAATCATCAGTCAGCGGGCGGGCTCCTGCCTCCCCGGTCACGGAGGTCGGTGGGCACAGGGAGCGGGGTCCTCTGGGAGCCAGGAGGCCGAGAACTCGCTCACCTCGGACAACTCTTCCTTATGTAATTTGGTTTCCAAATCACACAACTGATTCTTGATTTCCGTTCGCAGAAATTCATGCAAGAGGTTCAGTTTCTCCTTCACACATTCCTATGGGGAGGACACAGGCTTAGTGGGCCCGAACTGGCGGGTTATTAACGGACCAACAGCACACAGGTAAAGCTGCTGCTTGTTCTCACTGCAGTGACCGGATGTCCCCGTACTATCTCCGCCAGAAAGCTGAGGACAGCAGCCCCTCCGTCCTCAGCTCTGCGTCTGCAGATTGAACCACCCTCAGATGGAAAAGTTTGTAAAAACTTCATCTGCACTGGCACAAACAACTGTCATCTCCCCCTACATGACAAAGCATAAAACCCACTCTGATAGCCTTTACTTCGTATTATGGATTCCAAGCCATCTCGGGGATGGTTTGCGGTCTGCAGAAGGAGCCGGGCACAGTGGCACACACCTGTGACCCGGCACTCGGACTGCAGGCTACACTGTGAGGCCAAGGCCAGCCTGAACTACACAGCGAGACCCTCCGGGGTTTTGAGACCAGCCTGGGCAACACAAAGCTCATCTAAAAAGAATGTTACATTTAAATGTTTTAAAAATAAAAGTGGAGATTACCTTTTCTGTCAAACTGTCTCTCTCCAAGTCTTTGAGCCTGAAAGGAGGAAATGGGAAGTAACATTCATTAAGCAACTGCATTTACCTCCAGGAGTCAACATTACACTTTTAGAGTTTGGGGAAATAAGTTTAACACGAGAGTTAGGAAAAAAAAAATATGGTCCGGTCTCATCCCATCCCAAAATGTCCAACATGTCTTCCAACAAGGCCTACACAGACATCATCTGCGACCTGAGCAAGGCCTTCTACGGTCAGTCTTCGAGTGACAGTTAACAAAAGAGCTTCACAGCAGGCATCATTTCCAAAAGAACCTGGGAAGGGGCAGCAGGAGACACAGCTGGGGTCACTCTGAAAGCTGGATGACCTACAGCTATCATTCTCCAGTTGTGTCTGGCAAGAGGTCCTAAAAGGGGTGCCACAGGCCGGGCACAGTGCTGCACATTTATAATTCCAGCTCTCTGACAGGCTGAGACAGGAGAGTCACAAGTTCAAGCCCCTGGCTGGAAATACAGCTAAGCGGCATAGCACGCCTGGCAACCACAGGGTCCTAGTCCTGAGTTCAAGTCCCAGTTCCAAAAAAAAGTTCAAGCCCAGCCTGGGCCACTTAGCAATTTAAAAAGGGTGGGATGAAGCTCAGCATGAAGACCCTGGGTTCAATCCCCAGTACCACAAAATAATGAAGTGACAGGGTGCCACAGTGTGGCTAGTGTCAGAGTAAGCGGAGCAGGGCCGCAGTGTGAGGAGCACCCAGTGGCGTCCCCAGGACGAAGGGGGTGGCAGCACCCTAATGAGGAGCCAACAAAACGAGGGAATGGAGGCAGCTGGGGCGACGGGGCACCTGTGCGCGGGCTGGGGAGGGCAGGAGGTTGGCAGGCGCCTCTCCAAGGTGCTTGTCCTCCTGAACATCCAAGCCTAATCCAAATGTGTGTACCTAACTGCTCAGAAGTGTACAACTGCCTTCAGGTGGCCTGAACACCGAAGTTTGGGTTGGTTATTGGAGACAATTGACTTGATTCTTGGGCGGAAGTGGAAAAAACTAACAGCAGCAAGGAGCAAAGACGCCAAGGAGAGGGGCCCGCTGTCCCCAGCTTGGGCAAAACAGGTCCGACCGGCCAGGCCAGTGTCCCTCATGGTCGGGAGGCAGTTGCCCTAGGCAGTGACCAGGCAGGCCCCTACCATCTCTGCACCTCTCACCCACAGCAACAAAGACCAGGTGCTCGGCCATCACCAGCCTGAGGCCACTGCAGGACCAACATGGCCGCACCTGGCGTACGTGGTGGACCCTGTTCCCTGCTTCTGGTGCCACCCACACCTGCCAGCACTTACTGTGCTAGGACGTGGTCCAGACCACAAGCAGGCAGCTAGACATGGGCATCACTGGGCGGGGTCTCCTGGCTAGTGGGGTGCTGGGGGAAGAGGACTCTGCCTAGAGAGACATGTCTGCCTCAGGCACAGCAGTCACAAACCCCACATTCCACAGACCACACCACGGGAGCCCAACGGCCTCAGGATCAGGACCTCCACGTGCCCGGGCTCACATTGTGTAGCTCAGAGGCAGAGCATTGGCCCAGCACACATGAGGTCTGGGCTCCAAACCAGCACCACACACATAACAAAACTAAAGACAAAGCTTGTATGTAGGAGCCTCCTGCAGGCACAAGCCGTGCCACTTCACGGTACAAAAGGGCCAGAAACAAGGGCAAGCACACATGCGGGCACCTCCAGCCGAGGCACACAGGCCAGGCCAGCAGCAGGAGGTCTACCACTTGGTCACTGCGTTCGCATCTCTTCTGTCGGTCCTGGGGATGGGACCCAGAGCCTGGCCCACTCCAGGCTGCAAGTCCTCTACCTGTGAGGCACATGTCCATCCCGTTATTCTGCCGTTTCATGTCTTGTTTTCCAAGGTATTGGGACTGAACCCACAGCATTCATGTGCTGTGCCACTGACCTACACCCCCTTTTATAAAAAATCAGACAGGGTCTTGCTATGTAGTTCAGGCTGGCCTCCAACTCACAGCAATCCTCCTGCCTCAGCCTCCTGAGTGCTGGGATTTTAGTCATGCACCACCACATTCGGCTTATTTTTCATTTTGAAGCATTGTCTCACCTAATTGTCCAGAACTTGTGATTCTTGGCCTCAGAGGAGCTAGGATTACAGGCATGTGTTACCACACCCGCCCATCTCTCCGTCCTTAAAGTCCTTAGAACAGTGGCCGACACAGTCTCCACACAGACCAGCAGGGACCCTGCCTGCTCTATGTGGCTGCCCCAGACATTAAAGACGAGACTCCACTTGGCCTGGCAGCGGCGAATGCAGGGGCCCTGAGCACATCCAGGCATGGTACCCGTCTGTGTGTCAGCCTTCCTGTGCGCCGAAGCAGTCAGCGGGAAGAGAAAAGTAGAGGCCCCCCCGCGCGTATACCGCCTGGCCCCAAGGAGCCGGCGGGGAGCAGTGTCACAGTCCACCCCACCCCCAGAGAACTCGCACCGCCACCTCCCGTGGCTGCCACTCAGGAACGTATCAGGCACAACCTGGAGGACCTGGCGTGGTGGCTTCTAAGCCCTGATCTCAGCTACTCAAGAGGCTGAATCAAGAGGATCACAAGGTGGAGGCCAGCTTGGGCAATTTAGTAAGACCCTGAGAGGGAACTAGGGATGTAGCTTGACGGTAGAATGCTTGCCTAGCATGTGCAAGGCCCTAGGTTCGATTTCCCGTACAGCAAACCAGCCAGTGGGCCAGGGGTGTGCCGTGTGGCTCACGGGTGCAGCAGTACTGGGCTTGACCCCCAGTACCGGGGGCAGGGCTGGAGGGGACAACCTTGGCTCCACGTGCCTGGTCCCATGATTCACTCCTAGCTGCTTCCTCACAGATTAGTCACATCAGGGAGCCGGGATATATATAACCACAGCGGAGATGACAGAGATGATCCAAACCTGAGCACTTCCACAGAGAAGGGAGGCCACGGCACCAGGAAGGGGGTCCAGGGCGGCTCCTCTGGGCAGAGGGAGCCCCCAAACCAGGTGTGCCCACACCCAGCAGGAAAGGCAAACCCAGAGCAGGCAGCCAGGGAAGTGTACTGTTCCACAATCAACCAACCATGAAAGGGTCCTGGGGGAGGGTGGAAGCCAAGGTTCCAGTCACACTTCAAGCAAAATTCATCCAGGGAAAAATACGGACAAGACAGGAAGGATTACAGAATAAGTGACTCTAACATCAGAAAACCAGAAATGCTGGTCTGAAATATGGTTTGGCAACAAGGGCAGCCGCACAGACTCCCAGGGTTCTTCTAGCCCTGCCCTTTCCCATTTTCTTCCCTGCAGTGCTGCAGTCAAAGCCAGGGCTTCAGCCTGCTCGGCAAGCACTCGCCACTCACCGCGGGCTGTGCTCCAGCTCCCACCTCTGCTTCTGCCAAGCAGGGTGGGACTAGTCTTGCCCCCCCAGGCAGTAAAACAGTCCCCAGGATGCCCGAGCACCAAACCCGGCCCCAGGCCATGACTGTGTTACTTCAGGTATCAAAAATGACTGCGGACACGACTGAGGTTAGAGCCCCGTGATGATGGCATCTAACAGGAGATCTAATCTGATCACTCGGGTGGGAGCAGAGAGCCCTCTATCTGCATTTCAAAAGCAGAGCTGGCGCCTCCTGTGCCACACCTGTCTTCCCAGCCAGCGCCGGGAGGCTGAGGAGCGAGGGAGGCTGAGGAGCGAGCGGGGAGGCTGAGGCAGGCCTGCGAGTTCCAGATTTGCTTGGGCTACATAAGTGAGTTTAAAGCCAGTCTCAACTTTATAGTGAGACCCTGTCTCAAAAGAAAACAAAAAAGAAATACAGCAGCCGTTAGAGAAGATCCAAGACCAAGGACTCACCTGAGGGACAGGCTTTGAGGTCGGAGGAAGGGCCCAGGGCCAAGGAATGAGCCAGGGGAAAGGCCTTCAGTTTAGAGCCAGGAAGAAAATGGAGTTTCCCAACCACAACGAACTGAATTCTACCAACACCACAAGAACTGAAACATTGTCCTCCAAAGCCCCCAGAAAGAAATGCAGCCATCAGAATTTTGGAGGGAGGGGTTTAAAAACAAGGTCTCACTATGTAGCCCAAACTGGCCTCTAACTCATAGCAACCCTCCTGCCTCAGCCTCCCAAGCGCTGAGATCACACATGTGCCACCACACCCAGCTCAGCAGAGGCATTTTGACCTGGTGAGATGCACAGCACATTTCTGATTTGCAGAACTGTGAGATAATAAATGTAGGTTTGGCCCAGCTTATAACTCAGTGGTACAACTCAGTAGCAAGCACAAGGCCTTGGGTTCCTCCCCTAGTACTACCTCCTCTCCACAAAAAAAGACATTGTTTGATTTAATCTACTCAACTAGTATGATCTGGCAGCAAGTTAAAACCAAGCACGAGAAATTCCGGATTTTTCAGCCAGGTATGGCGGTGCCTGCCTGTAATCCTAGGACTGTGGAAGGCTGAGGCAGGCAACCACAAGTTGAAGCCCAGGAATCTGCACCTCTACAATCAAACCACAGCCAGGCAGAGCTCGAAAAAGCTGTCAGTTTTGCCCTATTCAGTATCTATTCCACAGGTTGTGCCACTGAGATTAAGGCTTCAAGACCCATTTTAACATAATCACAGAAGGACATGCAGATAAGAACCCTCCCGTAATTAGGAAGGCCAGTCAACTGCGCAAAGGCGAGAATCAGTGCGTAAATCCCAGCCTCCATACAGTGGAAAGGGTGGCAGCAAAGACGGTCTGCCAGCACAGTCCATACCAGCAGAGCCCATGAAGAAGGTAAATATGTTCTCCACCAGTCCCTGAAGCAACCAGCAGCGGCAGCAGCAGGCAGGGGCATCAAGAACCCAACACCATCTGGGCTGGGGATGGAGCTCAGGCATAGCACTGTGCTCAGTACCACAAAAGAAATAGTTCTTAAAAAAAAAAAAAAAAAAAAAAAAAGACTCTGCCATCCTTCTTGGAAGAACCCAGCTATTTTCCTGAGGGGCGGGTTTAAGAACGGATGGACAGGGCATGTGCCTGTGATCCCAGCACTTGGCTGGGGCAAGTGGGCAGCAAGCTTGACTCCAGCCCGAACAACTGGGCAAGCCCTGTCACGTGATTTGAGAACCAAATTCTAAAAAGGGCTGGGGAGAGCCTTGTTCAATCCTAATACAAAAAAAAAAAAAAAAAAAAAAGGCCAGTAGGCAGCTTGGGGAAGGGCACACGGTTTCCAAGCTCCACTGGATGCTCAGCACAGGCCTGGGCCTGAGGACCTGAGAGGCCCGAGCTGCAATAAGGGTGCGAGATGAGGGCGACGCGCTCAGGGAGCGGGGAATCGGGACCCGAGGTCTGGCGCTGGGCAGGGAAGCCAGCACTCCAGCTCGTGCTCAAAGACCATCAAAGCATCCACTTTGTAAAAAGTAGCCCTGAGTGGCAGCAGAAGATAAGCGGCAGATCATTTTTGCTGTGCAAATGTTGCTGCCTGAACAGGTAAGCAAATCAAGCAGAAAACTGACTTATCCTGGAAGATACGATTATTAAAAGGCTTATGATACATTATACTTTAAAAAGTTAACGACTAAGAAATCCAAATGCTAAAAATACTTTCTAGTATTACACACTGATGGAGCTGTTAGGAGTTTAAAAAAAGAGAACTTGAGCTGACTGTGGTGGTGCACACTTCTGATCCCAGCACTCGGGAGGCTGAAGCAGGAGGATCAACAGGAGTTGGAGGCCAGCCCGGGCTACATAGTGAGTTCAAGACCAGCCTGAACTACATATTGAGACCCTGTATCAAAAAAACAAAAAGTTGGAAGAGCTGGAGGCAGTGCTCAGTGATAAAGAATGCTTGCCTATCTTGCAAGGCCCAGCTACTCTAAACCTTCACCCCCACCCCCAGGCCAAGTCTGAAGTGGACGTGAGCAAACCCATGGAAGAAATGGCCGATGGAAAAAGAAATGGCCGATGGAAGAAGAAATGGACGGAAGAAGAAATGGCCAGAGAGGGTCAACAGATCCGGTTTGAACTGTCCAAAACTGGTCAAGGTTCAGGTGACTAATGTACAGCTCATGTGAACAAGTTTCCAGGAATGAATTGGGGCCTTTCAGGAACGCGACTCTGGGGGCCAGTCTTCCTGCCAGCCTCTATGTCCTGGAGTCTCATGCGACTCAAACTACTGTGGCGGGGAACCCACCATGGCCGCCATGGACCGCGCCCCACGGCCACTGCAGAGCCTAGCGCTGGACAGTCCCCATGCACAATGTCCTAGCCCCAGCCCTGCAATAAACATGAAAAGCACCTTGACAACTATGATGGCACATGCCTGCAATCCTAGCACCTGGAAAGCTGAGGAAAGAGGATTTGCATTGAGTTCAAGGCCAGCCTGAACTACACTGAGAAACTCTCTCAAAAAAAACCCCCACTGTAACCCAAATTACAAGTGGCGCACACTTGTAACCCAGGACTCGGAAGAAGCTGAGGACAGGGAGGACGGACAGGAGTTAGAGGCCAGCCTGGGCTACATAGAGACCCTCTCTCAAAAAGAACAGAAACCAAAGAGCTCCTCGGCATAGAGGTCCGCTGGGGACAGGACCGTGCAGTCCCTGGGGACCCCGGGGATCGTGGGGATCCCAAGGGAGACTAGGCTTGCGAACTTCTGCCAACTGTACCCAAGCCCCCAATGGTGACGTCTATTTCTGCAGATCACTATTGGGGTGAACAACCCCAGGGATGCCCAGGAGACCCCAGGAACGCCCCCGGGGCGCAGGCCCAGCACCGGAAGTGGAGGACGGAGTCCCGGGCTGAGGGTCCGGTCCTGAGGCCGCGGGCTGCCCACTTCCTGCGCGCCCAGGAAAGAGAAGGGGAGCCTCCACCTTCGGGACGAACCCAAAGCTTATTGTACGCTGGGGTCCGAAAAGGTCCCCCACCCCAACTTTCTAGTCACCAGGGAGCTGAAAAGGGCCCTAGCCCATTTTGGCGCCAAACGGCCAACGGAGAGCGCGGCCGGAAGTGCCTCTCTGCCCGCGCCAACCGCCACCGCCAAGCGCCGCGCCGCCACCCCGCGCATGCGCGCCCGGCTGTCAGCAGCGACCACGGGCCACCCAGAGGGGGAGCAACTCTCCACCCCGGCGTCTTGCCTCGATCCCCCACTTCCCTGAGTAGATGGTTCCCGTAACCCCATTCCGCAACACCTACCGCCTGCGGACATCGTCGGGCAGTGAGCTGGCCCGAGTGGCCAACGCGGGCACTCGAGCTGGGGCGGTGCGAGCCGGCATCCCGAAGGCTCCAGCTCCAGCAGACGCAGCTGCAGCACTGGACGCCCCGGCTTTTCGCGCGGAAACCAACTGGGAGGGGCAGCCAGAGGAGGCAGCGCGTACCACCCTGGCCCAGGCGCAGGGGATAGTCAGACGTACCACGCACGGAGAGGCCGTACCATGTGTGGGCAGTCAGTGGAGCTGGTCGTGCGTAGAGAGTGCGCATGCGTACGGTGGGCGCTCACCCCCTCCCAGGGCAAAGCAATGGGCTCGTCCAAGCGCCACCTCCGCCCGCTGTTTTCTATTTGGTTGGGGGGGCGGGGGTGGGGAGCTGCGCCGGAGCGCCAGAGAGATTCATTCATTCTCTGGGCATTCAAGAGGATAAAGCAGCGAGCGTCTGAGGGATGCAGCGGGTGAGCGCTCTAGTTAAAGCCCTCAGCTCCAGTCTCACACCTACACCGTCTGCTCACTAGACAACCTTGAGCAGGCTATTTGTATTGAGCCTCAGCACCCTCTTGGGTTGGCCGGGGCTCAGACCAGGTACTCCAGAAAATCTACAGGACAATTTGTAGCAAGCACGGGATTCGTATCTAGCGCCATGAATTCATAATATAGGGACATTGGGGCCAGGCGTGATGGCGCATACATGTAATCCATGGCACTTAGGAGGCTGAGGCAGGAGGATCATTGCTAGTTCTAGGCCAGCCTGGGCTACATAAGTGAGTTCAAAGCTAGCCTGAATTGCACAGCGAGACCCTGTCTCAAAAAGAAAAAAAAAAAAGGAAAAGAGGCCGAGCGCGCAAACCTGTATTCTTTGCACTCGAGGGGCAGAGGCAGGAGGATCCCAAATTTGGGTCCAGTCTGAACAATTTAGCGACTTGGAGAGACCCAAAATAAAGAAAAAAGGTCTGGGGGTGGAGCCCACTGCAAAGGCCCTGGTTCAATTCCTAATACTGTTTAAAAAAAATGAATAAATATTGGCAAGGATATAAAGAAAGTAGAACAACTGTGCACTGTTGGTAGAATTGTAAAGTGCTGTAGGCAGTATGAAAAAACTGTAGGGAAGTTCCTCCAAAAATTAAAAATGCAGTTGTATGATCCAACAACCACACTTATGCAGATGCAGATGTACTGAGAAAAAATGAAAAGAGAATCCTTTTGTTTTGTTTTTTGAGGCAGGGTCTCACTATTATAGCCCTGGCTGGCCTCCAACTCATGACCATCCTCCTGCCTCATCCTCCTGAGTGCTGGGATGACAGGCGTGCACCACCACCATCACTACCATTCCCCGGTCCACATCCAGAACTTTCTGACAGAGCTGGTGTAGATAGCGCGGACCTATAACCCTACCCCCTCAGGGGCTGAGGCAGGAGGATCAAGCCCATCTTGGGTTACATGGTGACTCAGTCTCAAAACTTACAAAAGGGCTGGGGATGTAGATCACTTCAAAGGCCCTGAGTTCAAGCCCCAGAACTGCAAGCAAACAGTAAAAGTCCAAGCTGAGTCACCCTAAATGTTCCAGAAATTGTCATGGGCCCACAGAGGCCCCAGGCTGTCTGTCACCAAAGCCACAGCACTGAAAAAAATTCAATAGAGGCACTTTATCACACTCTGACCCAGAAAGCCATGCAGCTCCAGGCACTCGCCTGGGCTAGCATTGGAATCTGGAGAACTCAAGCCCTCTGGAAAGTGCAGGCTGCCCACCCCTGCACGGTGTCCTTCAGCAGCCAGCATCCCTCTAGGGCCACTCCTCTGGGTCACAGCTCCCCCACTTTCTCCTGCACACCCCTCTACTGGCCCCATCAGCGCCAGGCCTGCCCACAACACCGCCCGGCTCAGGAGCCGACCCCAGCTGGCTTCCCAGGGCTCACAGGATAAACCTGAGCCCAAGGCAGCCCCTGAAGCAGCCTCTGCCCACAGCACAGGGAATGCCTCAAATTAATGGAGGACAGCAGTGCCTTTCTTATGAAGCGGACAAGAGCCTTGAACAGGCTCTTCACAAAAGGGGATATCCAGGTGGACAGGGCTCCTCCGGAAGCTGGTCAACTTCTTTAGTTATCAGGGAAAAGCAAACAAAACCTTAATGTGACATAATGTAGACACACACACACCGCTCAAATGAAAAAAGAGTAACGCAGATGTTTTGCAAGACCAAGAGTCTTTTCCAGTGCTTTGGGAGCCTGAGGCAGGAGGTTGGGAAGTTTGGAGTCTTAGCTGAGCGATGTAGCAACTTGGTGAGACCCTGCCTGGAAATTTAAAAAGTAAAAAGGCTGAGTTAGAACTTAGTTGATTTCACTGGGAAGATGGAAAGTTCAAAGCAGTACAGACACTGTTTTTTTCTTCTTTTTTCTGTACTACTGAGGGTTGAACCCAGAGCCTGCACCTGGAACTACTTTCCCAGCCCTCTCCTGTTACTTTATTTTGACACAGGGTCTCCATATAGCATGAAGTTGCCCAGGCTGGGTTTGAACCTGCAATCCTCCTGCCTCGGCCCCCTACAGTGCTGGGATTACAGGTCTGTGCCTCTGCACCCAGCTCCGATGGTAAATATTGTAGGCTTTGTGGGCCCTACAGCCTCCATGACGACTACCAACTCTGCCTTTGCAGCCAAGAAGCAGCCACAGA
>PVLD010006072.1:9543-104634 GCA_004027595.1 Dinomys branickii | reverse complement strand
AGAAAATGTTTACTATATTCCCATATCTGCACTCTAGACTCAGCCCAGAAAAAAAGAAAAGGGAACCCCAACTAATCATGTGCTGAGGCTCTAGAGCAAAGAGGAAACAAAGGTCTCTTTGTCAGAGACCAAAAGAGTTGTCACGTAGTTCTAAGTGTCTTCATTCATTTTAGTAACTGAGCAAAGCCAGTGCTTCCCAGGCACGTGTGAAGGAAGAGGTCATTGTCACCAAACCAGAGACAATTTTTCTTCTTTTAACTGGAAATGTTAGGGATTCATTTTAAATAACAAGATGAATCTCCAGGTGCACTGTCTATCCAATGCTGCTTGATTTCGGTGCTGTGAGAACATGACATCTGCTTTGATGAGGTCTCTGGAAATACAAGATGCTGCTCAGGATGAAAAGTGCTTCTATGCACCCCAGTGTGAGAAAAAGCCTAAAGTGGAGATTTTTTTTTAAAAAAGTACAGTTTCTACTGGCACTATTGAAAGCACCCTTTTAAAAAAGGGTCATTGCACAAGAAACACATGGAGGTTCTAGTTATGTTAACACAAATGCAGCTTCTCTTAGAAAGTAAATTCTCCAAGTTACTTTGCTAGCATCAGCTATATTAGGAGTACATTTACACTTAACTGTCCTCTTACTTCCCAGGATTGCTTTGCAAGGCTGAGGGGGAGGTTTTGCTTTTGCTGGGCTTTGACCCATTTGAGGATTTGGAACAGATCCTTTAACTCTGAAGCCTAAATTCAAGGAACGATGCATACAGAAAGCCTTCACCAAATATCTGCTCAGAGAAATTATGAATGAAGGAGAGGAGGAAGTAGAAGGGAAGATGAAGGAAAGAACTTTTTACACCTCCATTCTATCTATATAATTTTGATTGCAAGAGTTTCAGATATTTTTATCCCATGTCAAGCGTAGAGTATATCCTCAATAAATAGGTAAAAGAGTTTCAAGAGACTAGCAGAATATAAATGTGCCAACAAGGAAAATAAAAATATTAAGTTTTCACTTAGCTAACTTACTTTGAATGTACATTACAAAAGGAATGAGGTCTACAGTTGAAGCTACTTCAGCATAATCTGTGTGATATCCATGTACCCATTTGTTTATGTTCTAATTAGGAAGGTGAAAGTAAAATGCCACTAAAAGGAAAAGTCCTATACTGTCAGTAACATTTTATTAGAAAGGTCCCACTCCAAAGTTGCTGCCAAAAATCTTTTTGCTGTCTGTATGTTAATTAGTGACTGATTTAATTAGCATTGTGGATATAAAAAGAGACTTTTTTATTCATGAAAGCTGTGACTTTCAATTAGTGTGATGAATGCTAAGGATGGGCTCTTATTGGTGAAATGAAAGATTTTTAAGCTACGTGCATTCACGAAGGTAGTTTGGAGACATTTTCCACCTGAGAATGAGCAGCGTTGGAGACTTTGGTGAGGCTCTTGACCTATCGAAATGGATCCAGTGTCTGCTCTTTGTTAGTTTAGGAGGATTTCGGGCTGCAACATGTCAGCCTCAGGACACAGAATCCCAGGGTGGCTGTGCTGGCCCTTCAGAGAGTTTATTACACCTGGTGACCTGAAGGACAGAGAGTGGAGAGCTCAGTAAACTTACAACAGAACAAGGTCCTTGCACTGTTCTGCTTGTTTGAAAAAAAGGTCATTCAATAACTCTAGGCTCAGGAGACTTTTGCTTGATGGTTGTATTCAAATTCATGTTAACCTCATCGCATAGGACTTCAGTGGGCATCAGGACATGGAAAATCATCACCAAGTTTGGCAGGACAGAGTTCTCTTGAGTCACATTACAATACCCTGACTTAAAAAAAAAAATACCCTGACTTTGAGGTGCTCTCTAGTGATAGAAACATTCAAAACTATAACATAAAGAACAATATTAAGTATTTTAATGCTACAGTTTGTGTAAGAGGCAAAAGGATCACAGGAATGTAGTTATCTGAACTCGGAGAATCAAAGGAGCATCATTTTGATGCTGTGTCAGAATGTTCCAGAAAATTAAAATAAAACCTTCCTTTTTTTTCCTTTTATCTTTTTTTTTCATGGTGAGAGGAGAAGTCATGGAGGGAGTAGTATAAAGGGTCAAAGAAGAGAGTTAGAAATGAGTTTATTCAAGAAGTTACAAATGTAGTAACTACATACACACACTCTTTCACTCACACAAAACTCTTTTTATAAAGTGTGAAGTGTACCTGGCTTGGAAAAAAGAAAACTTTAGAATACTATTTTAACCTCCCTTCCCAAATGGAGATTTCACTGACAGTGATTCTCAAGCTGCAGCTGTCATAACAGGACTATAAGAGGAACCGGCCTGCTGAGTGAACACCGGCATTCCCAGGAACAATTTAAACAGCGCTGAATATAGAACTCCATTGCACATATTTTAAAATATCATCCAGCAAAATAATATTCCCTACAATTCTGTGAAATCTATTAAAAGGGTCTTCCTAACTACAGGTTACAATCACCTGTGACATCAGAGCTTGCCCTCTTGACCTCTATGGATGGAATGTTGATTCTGGAATATCAAATTGTATTAGCTATTGTGCTGATCTTAGGAATTGATACCGGTTTTTCTTGGAACAGACCTTAAGTTGCCCTTTTCATATTTTTGTAACTAGGGCTATCCAGTATCAAGCATGTCAATACTGTAAAGAACACACTGCTGTATATTCAGTATGTGTTATGTCTCTCCTTCCTGCGAGGAATGCCATCGCTGACCCTGCAAATCACATCTGTGGGCAGCTGCATGTAGCCAACGGAGCGCCAGACTTGAGGAACAGGCTTAGATCCTAGTTGCGTCATTTACCAACTAGCGTGCACTGCTAACGCGCCCTAGATGTGTTATCATGTACACTGTACTGTCTGAGACGATTAATATGAGCAGTAGCTGGCTTAGCTCCTTCATGCAACAAAAATGATTAAATGTACATGATGGCATTTTAATCTGCACTATCAGTAAAAGTTACTAGCACTTGTAATAAAGAGCTGTCATCCATTCAACACTTAGTATATGCATGTATTTAATTCTTGTAAGATACCACGCTAAGTATTATTAACTCAATTTTATAGCTGAAACAACTAAATCTTGGAGATGTAATTTTATGCATATTGTCTCAAGTGCTGAAAAGTAAGGAATATGCTTTATTTGTTTTACAAACCCAAGCAACAGCAATGTCCCTAATACATTGTACATGCTTTATTTTCATTCACAACCTGCACAAATAATAAATATCTTTGGCACAGTGAAATTTAAAAATCAACATGATACAACAAATATTTAACAAATAGTACCTGATCTCCCTCTAAACATTAGTATTTCCAATTACAAAAATGAAGATGATTGTTTATAATAACCTTGACAATATTCAGAGTTTACTGAAATACTTTGAAAAACAGATTTGAGTACTGGAATAACAGTCTGCAATAATTAGAAGGCCATTTTATACTTATATTGTTGGCTTTTTACTGTTCTTTCTATATGAAAATCAGAAAAAAATTATAAACATTGTATTCATTTTTCCAAACCAGAGTGAGCGCAGAAGGCTGACAGTAGGGCTTCACGTGACACTCACCATCTCCCCTGAGCAGGTGGTCCTACGGCCCAGAGAACCTGCTCACATCACATTTTCCATATATGCATGAAATGACTTATTGTCTCTAAAGGGTTTTCTCACCCATCCAATTCTTACAACAGGTCTGAAAGGTCAGAAGGAGGAAGTTAACAGTTTTAGGCAAGGGAATGGTCCAAGAAAAGCTACACGGGTAATGAGTGCTGGGGAAAAGAAGAAGAGAAACAGAAAAGGAGAGAGAAAAGGGAGAGAGAGAGACACATACCTCTGTGAGAGAAACAGAGACAGAGACAGAGACAGAGGGAGAGGGAGAGGGAGGAAGAGGGAGGGACGGAGAGAGGAAGAGCGAGAAGGAAACTCCAGCTGATGTTTGGATTCAGGGTTCTTTACTCTCCCCTCAGCAGCAGCAGCTCCTTATCTGGATGCAAAGCAGAGGCTAAGTGCATAAAGAAAGACAAAGACGACTGAAAGGGGGATGGAAAGAGAAAGGGAGGAAGAATGAAAAAGGGTGCTATGAATGATGGGTATTCATGAGATTATCCAACTAAAGCAAGGTACGGAGAGATACCCGGAAGAGTTCACAGACCCATAAACCTCAAAGAATAGCTACTTTAGAGGATATTGCACAGCTTTTATAACGTGATTAAATCATGAAAGCTCTTACTAAAAATGGCATGTGCCCATAAATATATACAAAATGTTACACACAATTCATGTGCATTCACACCAAAATATTGTGCTAGGTCTCACTTTAAAAAAATATGCCTTAGAAACAGACATAACTTCATCTTTCTATTCTCTGTAGTCTGCAGATCTGGAGCTGGAGGATGGATCCGTCAGTGTGGGTGCAGCACTGGAGCAGTGTGAACCACTGCGATAAGAGATGTACCTTCCTATCAGAACAATAGGACTCTCAGAATCCCTCCTCCTGCCACCCACCTCTCCACCATGTTTCCAAGCTTAACAGGATGTGAAATAATTTCCTGCACCACTCTTTGAGACCATTATCTACAATGGAACACAAAGCTTCGCATCAAGAAAACTGAAATCAAGGACAAAAAGTCTGAGAATATTTTGGCTGTCTTGAAATCGAATCACTGTTACTAAAACTCTTTAATGAATAGGTTAGCTTACCTGATGAAATGGGGGGTGGGGGCTCATCAAAGATGGGAATCACTAACTTGACTTTAAAAACAGATTTCTTGTTTCACTTTTCTTATTATTCAGACTCCTCAGTTTGTGAGGGTAGGATTGAACTAGATGGTTTCTGCCTGCCTCTAACACATATTTCAGTATCAGAATATACTAATTCCAAGATACTTTTGCTAGGAGCTTTACATACATTGTCTTGGTTGATCACCCCAATCTAAGAAGGAATAATGGTAGTTGACACACACATGGCTGGGCACTACTCTGACACGGAAGCATGTTAACTCATTTCATATTCAAAACAATCTCACCATCTCCACTTACAGTGGAAGAAATGAGGCATATTATGGTACAGAGAGACTAACTGCTTTAAATTCTCACTACTGGAAAATGGCAGATCTGGTTTTCAACTCAAGCAGAGTTGGACCCCAGAGTCTGTGTTCTTAACTTCTGCATGTACTGACGTGCTAAGCAGCAGGTGTATTTATCTCTAGTTTATGAAGGGCTGTGCCAAAGGCACAGGACTAGCAAACTAAAATAAACCAGGGTAAGAGTCCAGAACTGTCTGTCACCTGTGTCTACAGATTGCTCCTATACCACACCACAGAGATGGGTTCCAGGGATGGGGGTGGGGGGGACATCCAAGGCGGGGTTGGGGGAGGGGAATTCTACAGCGACGGGAAAGCTCGGCGTATGAGATGCCCCTCCATCGTCACCAACACCCTCGGCACCCAGACACACCGCCAACCTCAGCATGGCAGCAGCAACCCCATCCCTCAAATCCGATTCTCATCTTCCTGGGGGTACAAATGCAAAGAATCTGGGGTGTCTCTTAACCATCAAGCCCACCCTGCCCGGTTTCAGGGGCCACCTTAGTGGTACTAGTTTTCTTTATCTTGACCCTGGCTCTATGAAGACGGATGTGTCACTACGTCTTCTTCAAGTCATCCGTATTGCTTAGAGATCTAAAGAAAAATAACTCTCACAGTCACCAAATCCAAATTCGGAGAGGACAAACCATTGCTATCACTAATTCTTTCAGCCAGCGAACACTGAGTATCATGATTCAATTTCTGTGGATGCTTTATGCACCACTTTAACAAATGCTACACAGATCAAAATGAACAATGCCTGCTTTCAGAGTTCAGAAACCATATCACCTATATAAAGAAGCCCAAACTGTTTTTTCTGAAAATATAATTATATTACACAATGTTGGGGATAGAATTTAACATGATAATATGAAGACACACTGACAGTTGAAGAGCTTCCCACACTCTTGTCCCCAAAATGCTCTGCAACACCACAGAACTATGTCCCTGCTCCTCTCCTTGAGAAACACTCGGCCCACAGCTCCAGGTCTCATAAACACAATTCTACCCTCAGTCTTCACTCATGAGCCCTTCTTTCCCTGGGACACGATGCTTCAGGAGGAGCCAGTACCTGCCTCCAGGTACAGTCTGCTTCTCTGCTTCATGGGCTTGTTCATACAGCTGTCCCTGTGATGTGCTACTCACGTGTCACTTCCATCTCTTCCTTCAGACAAGCCTCAAATCCTATCTTCTCCTCCAGGAAGCCTTTCCGTACTGCTCCAGCAAAAGTGGCTTTTGCCTTCTCCAGGCTCTCAGATGTCCTTTGTGATACATGTATTATAATACATATATCCATATAACCTTTATTATGATTAGTTGTATTATGTGCTTTGGCATGTTTAGCTAATTTTCCCAATTAGGATACAAATTTCACATGACCAGTGACCACAATTTGCTCCTGAAGTTGCCAGATACAGTGTTTGGAATACAGAGATTTGAAAAACACTGAACAGTTATTTTATTGATAATAACGCTAAGCTGGGGAAGTGGCTCAGTAGTCAGCCACTTCCCTAATGTGCACAAGGCCCCAGGTTCAGTCACCAGCACTACAAGAGGTAAGATGAAATAAGTAATGTTAACGATACAGTGAACTCTCGTGGGGTACAGCTGTGGCCCCAGAATGACATTTACATATTGTAACTAACTCAGCATTCACAGTCCTTTCACTGGGGGAGTGGAGGCTCAGCGAGGGTGAGTAAATCACTCAGGTGGGACAGCAAGGAGAGTTCCCAGCTCTTGGCACAGCAGTAGACCAGACCTCTGTTAGATTCTGAACCAACTCAACACTGTGTACAGTGATAAAGTGTAAAATATATAGTTGTAAATTTTTAGATAAACTGCACAAGTATGAAACAAGTGTATAGGCTGTAATACTGAGCAGGGCTACTTTTCAAAATTCTTCTTAAAGATTAGATAGTTTAAAATCTCTCTATAGTTATCATCATAGTATAAGAAATGTGAGTTATGATGAAAATAATTCTAAGACATTTATTTAGAAGAGCAATGATTTAGGAGCAAATTGAATTTTCATACTGTAATAGCAGAGAAAAAGCAGACTCTCGGAAGTGTAATAGTCCTGGGTTAAACTTTGACAGTGCTATTTAACCCCTCATCCTTGGGCACATGACTTAATTTAAGCCAACATTCCCCCAATATTATATGGTCACTGGCAGTGAAAGCTTCCTAAGGTAACTCCAGTACTAGGTGAGCATAAACTACATGGAAAATCTGTCAAAGTATCTGACTGAAGTGACAGCCCCACTGAGGTTGGGTATTCTTGAGGTTTTCCTCAATGATATTCTTACGCCAAGGGAGTTCGCTATACCAGCGTTCTTGAGTGGAAAGCAGAGGCAAAGCAGCCTTTACTCTTCCTCCCCTTCCCGCGGGGTGTGCTACTCATAGGAGCAAAAAGGGAAACAAAGGCCACCATCCGCCACCCTCCAAATCCTCACTTCCTTACTCTAAATTTCATTCTTTTGTAAAAAGGTCAAAACAAGGAAAACCCAGTTGGATCCACCCTATGAATAACATGTCCCCTTCTGTCTGCACTGCCTGCCCTGATCACCTGCACTCAAAGCAACAGAAGCAGCATAGCCTTTGCCACCGGTCCCATGGGTACGCCAGCATCATAACCACCTTGTTCTGTTTTCAGATGTTTCCAATTTATTATTATCTAAACCTCGGTTTCTGCAAATGTTAATTGGAGATAGGATCTACTAGCAGGGCCTCTGCAAAATACATGGCCAGCACAGAGCAGGCGCTCCGTAGTGACTCTGTCCAGCCTGTTCCTCCCGAGGGGAGAATCATCAACTCTCAGATCAACCTGGCACTTGCCACAAGGGACAGATGGTTTGGGTCGACAAGAGCCCTGGCATTTAACTAAGCCACAAAATGGCAATTACCAAGGGACATGTTACAGACACTATTGATTACGCTGGCAACAAAGTCAATGACCTGAAAGTAACTCGCTTTCTTCTTTTTAAAATATCTTTGAAAAATCCCCGAGCTATTTATTTTCCTGGAAAACATGCGCCTGGAAACCCAGAATCTGCAGAAAGTCAAAAAGATCCCAAGGACCGACCAGGTTTTTCTCTGCCTTATTTTCAAATGGAGAAAAGACAAACATGAAGCTGGACGTCGGGTCTCTGGCACATGTCAGAAAATTGCAATGTCAGAAACAAAACGAAACATTTTCTGGGGCAAGATCTAATACATCTCAAACCATATGCTGGAGATGCATTTCAACTCATCTGTCGCAGTACCTGCGATAAAGTTACTCTGAAGTTATCAAAAAGTTGATTGGTTTGTTCATCAAATTCTACTTTGTGTGTTAAAACATTGTTTTGTAAATTATTAAATTTTTCCCTTAAAATCAAAGGAACGATGAACATGAAAGTTTAAAAGATACAACAGATGCTCATAAAAATGGTAGGAGGAATTTATAACTTCAACTACTGCAAATAAAATTTCATTTTCCCTCTTCATTTTTTAATTTACCATTTATTTTTCAGGGGGACAGAGAGGGCCACTGACCTCACCACTGGAAGGGAAGCTCCTCCGGACTAAAGGAACCATAACGGAGCAAGTTTTCTAAAGAAACACCCCCCCCCCCACCCTTCTCCTGTAGATAACTTGGCACTGTATCCACACATGTGAAGTAGGCTGGGAGAATTACTCCGGCCATCTCACATGCGTGTGTGCACCTTCGTGTGTCAGCGCATGGAGCTGTGTTCTCACACTCTCATACTCGTACCCCGAGTCCATGGAGCAAAGGGCTTTCCAGCCAGGTTCCAGGAGACAAGCCCGGAGCCCAGGAGGGCGCAGCCTTTAAATAAATCCGAAGAGCTCCTGGGATTGAGGCACAGCGCCGACCCCCAGCGAGGCACTGTCGCTGAGGCCTCGCCACTCGGAAATTCCCACGTTCCCTGCTAGGTGTCTGTCTGCTGGCCGGCTTAGCCCTCGCGGGGCTACCACGCCAAGCGCGGAGAAGCGGCGCGGGCACTGCGCGACCGGACTCCGGCAGGCAGTGGGCACCGACCCCCGCCCCGCACGCCCACCGCCCGTCCTCGGCGCACAGGCACTGGGGTCGGTGGGGCGGCCGGGACCGAGCCCGGCCTCCCCGGCCCCCACCCCCGGCCCCGCCATCCCGCCCGCCCCTGCTCCGCTTCGCCGGCACCGCGGCCGCCCGAGGGCTGCGGGGCGCGTGGGACTCCGGCCCCGCGCCGGGAGGAGGCCCCGGGGACGCGCCGCGGGCCGGGGCCGGCGACCCCGCTTACCACGAGCGCGGGCACCCCGGCGGCCAGCGAGTAGAGCAGCGCGGGCGGCACGGCGCTGCGGTCCTCCGGGCCCGGGTAGGGCTTGCGGTAGGCGCTGTCGTGGCAGAAGAAGCCCTGCACGTTCACGGCGAACGTGTCGGTGTACTCGAAGTAGTAGGCCAGCATCACCGTCCCCGCCATGATCACCATCTGGAAGTAGAGCATGCTGCTGGAGAGCGCGGCCGGCCGCGGTCGGGGAGGCGGCGCCGCGAGGGCGCAGCGCGCGGGCGCGCGGGGGGCGGCGGCGGCGGGCGCGGGCGCGGGCGCGGGGGCGACTCCGGGCCAGCCCGCGCCCCGCCCGCCCCGCAGCGCCGCCGGGCGCGGGTCGCGCGGAGAGGCGGGTCGCGGCGGCGCCCCCGCGGGGCTGCGCGGGTCCGGCCGGGTGGCGCGGCGGCGGCGGGCAGCGGGCGGCGGGCGCGGGCCCCGGCCGGGGCGGGGCAGAGCCGCGGGAGCGGCGAGGGGCGGCGCCGGCGCTCCTGGAAACCCCTGTCGGGGCTCCGCGGGCTGCTCGGGACCCCGCGCCGCGCCGGGCGCACCGGACGCGCGCCAGCTCCCGCCGCCTCCCCGAGACGTGCGAGCCGCTCCGGGCGCGGCCGGCCGGAGGGTGACCCGGGGGCGGGCGGGGTTTCCCTGCCTCCTCGCCAGCTCTGTGTGCGGTCGGGCATCAGAGCTTGTGGCTCCATCGCCCGTACACCCGCTCCTTCTGCGCTCCGCGTATTCCCTAGCTCATCTCCTCAGTCGCCTTTTATTAAGTACCAAGGAGACCAGACATTGTAGGTTCTCGGAACCCCCCGGTCCTGGTCCCCGGGAAGAGCAAAGGTCTCTTTGGCTCATTTCTCTATCCCGGGAGGTCAGGGAGCTGCAGGGATCCCTCTGAGCTCAGGTGAGAGGAGGAGACCGTGAGGTTCTCAGCACAGGCACACAAAGTGGGTCCATACGCGGAGGTGCGTGCGTGTGCGTGAATATGCAAGCAGCTGTGGAACTGCACACACACGCAGAAATGCTTTAGGGCCCCTGCTTGCAAGCCCAGAGCCTGACCCTGCTCACCCGCTCCACTCCGGGGACAGTGAGGAGACTTGGGTACCAGGCAAGGTGAGGACCCCGTTCTTAGAACGCTGCCCCTCTCATTAAAGCATAGTTACCTTAGCAGGCTTCAAGAACGTTCATTCATCTTAATAGGTTGTTGCCCGATGCCTTTTAGAAGCGGGCCTTTTATTACCGGGAAAATATAGCGTCGTTAGGCTAACAGAGAGCAGTTTAAATTTGGAAAATCATTGGTATTCGGGAAAGGATAGCCATGGTATTGTTTTAGAAGTTTTAATAGGTGTTACAGAGCATCATGTTATTATAAATTATCATTCAACAACTAACTAGGGCATGCTGCATAGACCACACTAAACCACGGGTATAACAAGCAGTTTGGGGCAATGGAAGTCAACCACCCCTAAATAGACAAGTGTGACATCATATTATGAAAATATAACTAAGATACATACATTTAAGTTTTCACCCAGAAAGTCATTCTACCACTGTCAGAGTGTTCCAAACCACTTCTGTGGTTCTATGTAGGAAACCTACAACCTTCCCACTGAACAGAATTTTGGGAAGAATGATGCTAATTCCTTATGATAATTCATTTGTTCCAGCTAGGAGAAGGCTGCCTTATCTTCAGAATTAAACTGTATTGTAACACACAGTTCCTGCGCACTGAGTGCTTTGTATTGTACGTGTAGCCAGGTAAAACCCTTGTCCTGCTCCCAACATTATCAGTGTATGGCTGTTTGTAGGTATTCCATAAGTATTTGTCGAATAAATTAATAAACCGACTCTTCTGACAACAGGAAAGTGTTTTCACTTGTAAAGTGTCTCCAGGGTTCAGAAAGAAGTCTTTATTTCTCTGCTTAAGCACAGCCCGCACACAGGCATGGTCACACTGACACACAGTGTTTGAGGTCCGTGTAGGAGCGGCAGTTTTGGTTCTTAGCTCAGTTCACGAGCCGTTCTGCCACTTGCCTGCTCCGGAAGCCTGGGCAAGGGGCTCGACCTCTTTGCTTTAGTTTATCCCCAGCAGAGCTGACAGATTCTAGTGCCCACTCTGCAAGTTTGACACGAGGATTGAAGATTTTTCATTTCCCTGTGGCTGGCATGTTCAGAAGCACCTGGATAGTGCTCGCTTGTGTTCTGAAAAATGACTTCTAAAGGTAAATATTACCTGACTTTAGCCCTTTTCATTTCAACGTCTACCACCAGCCACTTCCTTCTCACTTCACAAACTGCAAAATGCTCCTCGGTTTATCCATGTGTCCATAACTGGCTGGACCTTTTATAGGATGTCTTGTGCATTCTCTCTGCCCTTTTAGAAACTATCTCAGGAATAAGATTTTCTTTTTTACTTCAAATTCTAATAACCCATTATTTGCCCAATTAATGATGGTCAAAGGGTTTTGTTGACTGATTTATGGTCTGCTAACCCTCTGATCCCAAAATTCAAAGGCAATATTGAATCCTACATCATAGGAATATAAACATCAAATTCACCTTCCATGAATATTTAAACAAACTGGATGTTCACAGAAATGCTTCGAGGTGGATGAGAAAGCAGAAATTATATGCCTTTGGGCTGCTCACTTTGCCTTCTGAAACCTGTGCTTCCTCCGTGGTGAAATGAAGTTTTTTTCTGACCCCTGGTTAATTTTTCCAGTTACATGAGACCATGTAAACTACCTGGTCAAAAAAAAAAAAAAAAAAAAGGTACTTATTCAGTGTATTTCTTCACTTTATTTTCTACTAACTCATTTATTTCCCAAGATATCTCTTTTCAACTGCAAATAATCCTTTGAAATCTTTACTTAGATTTCATTCAAATTTCTGGCTCTTTCTGGATTAAAAACAGTACTATTGATATTTAATCTACTCGAATGTAGATTAGTTCTTAATTTAATTTAATTCTTGAGCACGTCACTGTGACTTCCATTGTATTATAGGGATCAGCTTTCTTAACCAAACACCATCCCGTCCTTCAAACGCTCCCATCACAGAACCAGCTGCTGTGGATAGAATAAGTAAAAAAATGCACACTTTTATTTCCCAATTTCCAGCACTTTATATTATATTCAGATGCTCATGGCTTAGCCACTCACACCCCCACCATGTATCTCTGTGGGGAGATACTGAGGCATGGTGAAGTACTGAGGGAACGCCATGGATTTCAGTGCTTCTCTTCACCCAGTACTGTGTGTTCTAGTAAGAAATAGTCAGAAACTGGAGCAGCATGGAAAGATATGGCTTTGAGTTTCTTACAAAGACAAAAGGATAGAACGCCTGAGTGGAGGGACTTTTATGTTAGCCTGGGCGGGGAAGCTTCAAATATTTGTGGATGGTTAGTGGGTGCATTCTTCTCTTTTAGCTGAGAAAACCTGAGGCATCCACTAGAAAGGTATATGAATAATGCCTGCCTGACTCTTCAAGATTATTACCAGTTAGGTTCTATGCAACTAATCTATTATGATTGAGAAAGCAACAAAGAGATTTCCCATAAAAGGCCAAGGATTTGGCTCTGAGCATATTATGGACGGAATGCTTTTGGCAAGATTTCTCACTATTTCCAAAGAAAGTACAGAATGATAAATGTTAATTTTCCCATGTTTCAGGTAATTAATCTGTAAGCCCAGACATTTTCCTGAAATTTTCTCATTCCATGTGCACAAAAACCAGAGACAGATAACATAATCTTCAGTGTATAGCTGAGACGATAGAATATGAAGGTTTTAGACAGCTTTATCTGAGACGAACTCAGGAAGTATCTTTAAAATAATAGAATCTTCTTTAAACAACAACATAACCTGTATTCATGATGGTAAACTTGAGCAAGACATGCTTATGGAGATTAAAGAATGTGAAAAGTTAAACAAATTTGTAATAATGGGGAATTTCTAAGTATTAACATATAGATTGGTAGAAGATCTCGTGAGGCAAGACTGGGAAAGAGTTCTGATTTTTAAGTAGGTGGGGTAGCCGCTTTCAGAATAAGTAAGAATACCTGGTAATTCATTCTAAAATTACTGAAGGTCTATTGCAAAAAGCAATAACCACCAGCTCATTACTGGGTTGCATTTGGAGAATGAATGAACACTGGAGCCTAACTAACATCCAGACTACTTGTTCAGGGAATACTCCTATAGCTTGAATGAGAAAGAAGACACAGGAACCAGGAATACAGTAGCACAGCACCTGCATGGCAAGCACAAGGTCCTCTGTTTGATTCCCAGTTAAAAAAAAAAAAAAAAAAACCCTCACAGAGCAGATGCTGCAAAAATAAGACACAGAAGTGGTTAAATCATGAAATGTGGTACTTAAAAACATTCATAAAATTCAGATACAGCATTCTGAAAAACGTATTAAAAAGAGGAGCATTTGACATTACATCCTTGACTTCTTGTTATTGACATGATGGAGGACTGCATCCTCTCAGGATGGTTTCTGGTGCTTTACTTAGGAAGCAATCACTTCCTCAAGAAAAAAAGGAAACAAAACACTAAAATGGTAATTTGAGTGTCTGTCTTTTACACCCTCCCTACAATGGGCTGATTACCTCATAGGCCAGATGCTTCTGACCTGCACAAGTGGTGGTTATCCTCAGCTGGCCTCACTGAGATCTCTTTAAAGTTCCATACTCTGTGACTACATTAGAACTTCTCCTGTTCTATATTTCTAATGTTTGGTTTGGCTTCTCTTTTTTTGCTTTAAAGACAGCTATCACAAAACACATGTTTTATTAGTGAAGCTAGCTGTTTTTCACTGAAGCTGTGTGTTAGGCAACTTACTAACATTTGGACAAAGTACCTGACATGAACAAGGGAAGGGAGGAAGGTGTATTTTGGCTCACAGTGTCAGAGGCGTCAGTCCATGGTCTGCCGGCTTCAAGGCAGAAGCACCATGATGAAAGGGGAAGGTATGAGAAAGCTGCTCAGTGCAGGGCAACTGGGAGGCAGACAGTGGGAAGGAGGGAGAGAGGGAGGGGCCAGAGGAGACACAGTCCCCCAAGGCACACCCACAGGACCCTTTCTTTCAACTAAGCTCTATCTCCTAAGATTCCATTACCTCCCATTAATGCCGTAAACTTGTGATTTTTCACTGATAAAGTCAGAGTCCCCATCATCCAATCACTTTCCAACAGCCCCAACTCTGATCACATGCATCCTTTGGGGGGTAGTTTAGATCTAAACAAAAGGTGTGTGTGTGTGTGTGTGTGTGTGTGTGTGTGTGTGTGTGTGTAATTAATTGGAGTGGGTAAAAAGAATAAAATAGTTTAGAAAATATTAAGGCCAGGAAAGAATTCAAATGTTTAACTAACATATCATAAACTGTTGTATTAAAGCAAAGATTTTAAATTATTGTTAACAAATGGTCTTTAGAACATGCTGGTCATATTTACTTTGTAACCCTGGCAATTAATTAGCTTCTCTAAGTCTCAGTTTATTCATGTGTGTCATTAGCTTTATGAATTTTAGCTATATAGATACTGAAATGCTTATACATATAAAATGCTTTATGAATATTGGGAAATTTTGTGTCAGAAAATGTAATCAGCTGTAGAGAATGACTCATTTAAGTGGGTCCTAGGTTTTCTCCCAAATAACTAAGTCCAACTCACATCAACTCCGAGTAATCACTCCCTGGTCTGTTTCCATGGCTATGAATACGGAATTTTCCCCATATGTTGTGATCATTACAATAAGCAATGTTTTGCTAAGATAAAATCAGTGAATCCATAATGCAAGGGGACATTTCAAAGAATTTAAAGCCCCTAAGAATTTCAACTTTTAAGGACATGGATAAAAAAGAATGACAGTAAAGTATGGCACTTCACTGAGATACAGTACACAGCCGCGGCCATCCACAGTTACTGATCATCAGTATTTTTATTCTTCACCATGAAAATATCATCTGACCACACTGCTGATCAGCAAAACTTTCACTGACACATTTGGAAATGTGCCTGCATAAAATTCTCCCTGCTGTTGGGCCTTCATGTTCCTTGAAGGTACCTGAAAGCTCTGATTTGTGCTGTGATAAATGAGGGCCATCCTAAACTAAGTCATAAATCCTGATGATGTTTGAGAAACAAAAGGAATTTAGCAGTGATGCAAATGCGAGGCAAATTATACCAACCACAGCCGCAAGTCTGTTGTCAAGGATGAACTTTGTGAACGCAAATCAGCGTTTGTTTGCTTGTCCTTCACTGTGCTTGGTAAATGATTTAAATGAAACCCAGCAGAAACTAGACCCTCAGAATGATTCCTCACGTGCATATGTGGACCATAATCATG
Organism: Dinomys branickii; assembly: GCA_004027595.1. Classification (NCBI taxonomy): domain Eukaryota; kingdom Metazoa; phylum Chordata; class Mammalia; order Rodentia; family Dinomyidae; genus Dinomys; species Dinomys branickii. The sequence continues at coordinate 88,876 of PVLD010006072.1, read as the reverse complement.
ACTAATTTAATATCTTTTAAAAATTCAGATCAAGAGAAAATGAACACATTGAGATGCATAATTTTGATTAATATGCATCAAATTTATTCATGACCAGATCCCATACAGATTAAAACCCTGTAAAAATTAGGAGGAATAATTTTAGTATTAGTACTTTGCAAATTATTTTTGCAATAGTGGCAAATAAAGATTGATGCTATTATTTCTTCAGTATACTCTCGGTGGTTTTGAGGATCAGCTATATGTGAATAAAGTACTCTGTTTCTGATATTAGTAGTCACTAAATGAATAGTGTTGTTATTATTAAAAGAAACATATTGCAGTCTCTTTTTTCCACAAAATGACCATGATTTATCTCACCATCAGCACTGAACAAAATTCACTCTCCTTCACCTTATGCCACCACAGTAATGAACAGTAAGGACTGAGCTTGAAAATAATGACCACATGTCAGACTAGCAAAGAAAAATACAAGGTATTCAGCATGTCTTGATTACTAATTTAGGAGTGCTGACAAAGGACTAGAGGGTTTCTATCAATAAAAGCAGTAGTTCCCCTGGATACACTATTTTTTGAAGTTAATTAAGGTTTTACCATCCATGTTCTATTTTTAGAAGAGATCTGTAGTCAAAAGAAGTATAAAAGCAAACCAATCGTGAGTGAAAAACAAGCTAACATATTATATTCTCAGCCATTACGCTAGGTTGAAGGTGCTATTACACACTGAAGCACTGATCATAATAATGGTATGATCAAATATGCCAAGTAATCTGAATTTAATAATCAGAAATTACACTGTACAGCAATATACACAGTGATATATTTATGTCATAATGTATAATAAAATACCATATACCAATAATGTGACAATACAATGTTAGACATTAATAGTGTTTGATTTATGTGTAATGATATACATATGATATGCATACTATGTATATATGTTATCACACATATGATAATGCATAACAATGTATGATTTATATATAATAATGGAAAAGTATAATAATGAAATATGATTAGTCATACTGACTTAATCATAAAACAATAATCAGAAAAGCAAACTGTAAAAGAGTATACATTGTGATATACTTTTCCTCCAAATATTTCTTCCAAAATAATTTTTTTGTTTACAGTGGCAGTGTATACATATGCACATTTATGAGGGTTAAAATTTTTATTAGCATTTTCCAATTCAGCATTTTCTTTCTTTGACCACAGCTATTTTGCATATCGCTATAAACTCTTTAGGAGTAGGGAAAAGCCCCAATAATCTAATAATCTGTTCAAGTACAATTAAATTTAGAAAGAGAAATCAAGCCACAACTTTTGCATCCTCACTACAATAGCGTTCTGAAAAATCACTTGAAGTTTTTATGGTCAAGCACGGCTGAAACAGTGATTATTTGCCCTCCTCATGACACAGTGCCTTAAGGCAAGCGCACAGGAGCCAACTAGACAGGACACAAAGTCTGTTTTCCTACGCTCCTCATCACAGCAAACGCCAGGACAGCCCAAGTGACCTGCTGTTTGAAGCCCATCTACTTGGGATTGATCTGCTATTTGAATAACATTCATCAAAGTCAATGAAACCCAGCCCAAAAGTAATTAACTCTGAGGTCATACTGCTATAGCACAGGGGAAAACAACCTCAGTGTTCAAATTTCCAATCCATCTTATGCCTACTATTGTTTTCAATAAAAAGTCATGTCTTTATCCAAACCAAATGGCTTATTTTTGACAGGAAGTATCTATCTCTTTAATCTTTAGCTCTGTCTGAAAGATTTATGAGAAAGCATTCCAGGCATGTTGTAGATGCTCCAAATCTTAATTCAGGTGTTTCTCCATGGTAAAACCCTGCTTGTTTATATGTTTACCTAATTAGTGTGAAGATGTGTGGTAAGGAGCAGGAATTTATGTGGGAACCCAGTCTTCAGAGTGGGCCCAATCACAGGTGCTTGGGGTTGAGAACAACAAATGAGATGGCCTCTACAAGCACACAGCGCAGCTTATATTACAAAGCCATGTACAGCTGAATTTTCAGTTTCACGTTAAAATTTGTTCATGTCAATGAAATCACCAATGAAGTCATTTCACATGCTAATAAAGTCTCCAGGATAAATGGGCAAAATGCCAATGACCTTCATGGACCGTTACATCATAGGGTCCAGGGGATCAGGTAGTGTGGAACTCGAGTCTGCAAATTTTTGAATCTGTCCTATTTGTAATCCCGCTGAAACATGAAGCTACTACTGTTTGGAAGAGGTAAAGGCTGCTCTCAAGTGACACAAGTTCTGAATTTGGTGTTCAGTGGATGTGCAGACAACCTCACAGGCATCAGGGGTGGGTGTCCCTGCGTCCCTTTTACACTGAATAGCATGATTTCATTACTGACTCAGGAGGTGAGGTAAGGGTGGGACAGGCACCAACATCAGTCAGCTTGGGCTGCCATAACAGAGACTCACAGTCTGCATAGCTTACACCACAGAAGTGTATATTTTTTCACAGTTTTGAAAAATGGAAGTTCAAAATCAAGGTGCCATCAGGGTTGGTTTCTGTTGGGCACTCTTACCCTACTTTGGAAGGGAGCCTCCTTCCTGTGGCCTGACCTCGCCTTTCTCTCTCCTTTCGCAGAAATTTCTGGCATCCCTTTCTGCTCTTATCAGGACACCAGTTATATGTAATTTTAGGCCTTACCCTTAGTGCCTCATTTAAGTCTAATTACTTCCCTCTGGTTTCTGTCTCCAAATATAATCACACTAGCATCAGGGCTTCAATGTATGGATTGGGGGATGACAACTCAGTTCATAACAGTAGTCACCATCCTGCTAATTCAAAATATTAAAGCTTTCATTAGCTGAGCTGTGAACAGTTGCCATTTCTGAAGGTGGAAAACCGTTGCTCACTGGCAACTTCAAAGGGATCAACCTATGCAAGGTCACTGCAGGCTTGCTTTATTGCTGGAATATCCTATTAATGAGCTTGTAAATTGTAACATTGAGGGATAATAAACTATATTTAGTCATTTTAATGATGTCTGTATCTCCTACTCTATAGATTTCTGGTTGAACTCCTTAAAGTTAATTTTTATTACTTCATTGTAAAAGTCAGAAGGCATGAGTTAAAGCTGAATCAATGACACACACAACTTGAACGGTTTACTTGGTTTCATATGATTTTCCTACCATAAATGTTGTCCTCTGGAGGGAAGTCTTATTCAGTGGTGTGGCCAGAAGTATAAGGTGAATAAAATATGGGGAATTTTGAATAAACACACGAAACTGTTTATCTTTGGGTCAGAAATTTAATTGTTTCTTCTTGCTCATTTCCATCTACTATGATCAAAGAATTGCAACCAATCAATTACCGACAAGTACTGGATTTCAGTGATAAGTGCGGTAAGAATGCGCAGGAATCAGCTTCTTCAGAGGCCTTTACCAGAGCTGTCTGAGTCACCCCAGCTTCTTGGTATTTGAGTTTTGTGCTTTTCCCCCCTGCTGCATATGAATACATGAGGAGAAGAAGGTGAAATATTTATCTATCATATATTATCATTGTATTACAAAGCGCTTCCAATTCTACAGATAATATAGAGACTTCATATTAAAAAAACACAAAGTAATGTTTTTCCATTGTTTAGAAACATATTCATTCACAATATGCAAAGATCTGTAGCAGGAATAGGAGAACAGATTCTCTTCCACCTGCTAACCAAATCAATTATTTAAAAAGTCAGCATTGTGAGTTTCCACACCTGAAATTCAGGAAGATAAAATTTTCTAAGAATAAAAACTACACTACCTTAACTTGGTGACAGGTGGGAAGGAAGAGACACATTTGACTAGTTACTGTGTGCCAAACACTTTATATGCTTCAATCCTATTAAATTGTTTCTGAAATAGTTGAAATAAATATTGTTGTTCCTCATTTTATGAAATCTGAGGCTCCTTTCTTACAGTTAATGAGTAGAACTGATGTTTGAATCTAGATCTGACTAATTCCCAGGATATTTCTAGTCTGTTATACTTTCAAATACCATTATGTATATTACAATACATAGCTGCATAGGTAAGCTGTGGTATATCCATATGATATAATACTACTCAATATTATAAAGGAACAAATTCCACACCTTAGGTGAATCTCAGAAGTGTTCAGCTGAGTGAGGGAAGCTGCCATCTAAAAGTTGCCTCCTCTCGCATCCCATTTATATTGGTCTGTCACTGCTGAGAAGAGGCAACTGTGGTTTTAGTGAACAGATCGGTGGCAGCCAGAGCCTTGGGGCAGGTGCAGGAATATGACTATAAAAGAACTGATTGATGAAACCATTCTGCATTCTGATTTGGGGGATTATTATTTGAACCATAGACTATGTTGTAATTCATAGAGCTACACACAAAAGACATCCAGGAAAAACAAAATGCTCAAAACATAAAAATAGGTAGTAAATCTGTCAATATGTTAATAAGAGTTCTAATATTTTTATGGCTTTATCTTATGTAGAAAGTGATATATTTTGTGAGTGGTTGAAAGCACTTTGTGGACAGGTACATAGTCTGATTTATCTGGGTTTGCAAGATCATAAAATATGATGCTTTAGAGTAATGAAGACTGATGTGATACTATTTTAAAATTGATTTGTGTATTTTTAAGGAATATTGCCAGCCTCTCAGACAACAAGTTAATGTGTTAAGAGAAAGATCCCATCTAAACACTCGGGAGAGTATAGATAAAGCACAACTCCCACTAGTCCTTCCCATGCTAGCTGACCCAGTAATGAGGAAGAATTGCCATTTCCTGTCACCTAACAAAGAACGAAGAGTTCAGGGGAAACAGATTTGTGTTAGTTGAGCCTAGAGAACTGGATTTCGTGATGAGGCGTGGATGATGTAAGGAGAGAATGTCAGAATTCAGTCTGGTAATAGCAGAAAGTGGGTCTCTCTGTGACCACAGCCTCCGACCATTTCCTCTCAACAAACCTAAATCTGATAGTTCAGTCATGATTGCCTTTGGGACTTGCATCATGGGCAGTTGGTGACAAAGCTGGGGAAGGATCTGGCTCTTCATGGTTCCCCTGTAGCTGTCAAAGGTTTTTGAACATTCCCATGAGTTTGGGAATGTTATTAAATGTGTGAATGTGTTTGAAAAGAATACTATAAACTGTAGGGTACCATACAGTGTCAGTTGCCATTAACTTTGAAACTGAGGGCCCAGTTCAATGGAATATATCACACTAGAGGACCAAATAGGCTAACCTGATAATAAATGTTCAGTCTTTCAAATACACATTTTAGGTAAACATAATTCATACAGTCCACACATTGTGCAAAGGTTCAGACTGCACATTAATAAACACATATAAATGAGCTGAGAGTTGTGAATTACTCCATAAAACCATAGCAGCCAAGATTACCCTTTCAGAAAAATCCATTAAAATGCAAATATGTTAAATAAATCAAACTTGGGGGGTCAAATTTTCTTGGGAAGTACAATCTGCTAGCAGTATTGCATCTCTGCAGAATTTCCATCTGAATTGTACTAATGACATTCAGGCTGAGAGAACAGTGAAAGAAAGATTCCTAAGACCATGGGCTTCAGCGTTAGCAGATGTTAGATGTTCTGATAACTAAGTCAAAATGAGATGGATGAAATTCTTTGCACACACTTTACATCTATTTACTAGTAGGGAGATACTGTATAATAACCACTTCAAGGGAAAAATAAGAAAGCATACACAATTTTAAAATAAAATAATGCTTACATATCAAAATATTAATTATATTGGCAACATTACACTAATGTCTTTGGCAAGGCATGCTGGGTAAATACTTGAGTTTTGTTTTTCTAAAGGCTTTCTCAGACATATCTTCTCCCCTCCCAGCTGATCACAGTGATACCAAGTGATACACATTTCATACATCTGTGCCTGCGGGGCTTACCAAATGAAAGCTAAGATCTAGACTAAGATAGTAAGTATCTATTTGGTTTATCGTCAGTGTCTCATTCTGCAAAGTCCTTGGTGTGATCCTTTCAAAATCCCCCCAAGCAGAACTGTCCAAAGCCCTTGTCTGCGGTAACCCAGTGGAGGGGAATTCTGCCAGGTTCTCCACACAGTGTTGTTTTTGTCATCTTTTCCTCCTGACCTGAGTACTCGCATCCTTACTTATATTCTAAGATTCCATCCTTTGCTCTGGCGGGGTTCCCAAACTTTGCTGCACATTGGAATCACCTAGGAACATTCAAAAATCTTGCTTCCCAGGTCACACCAAATACTAATTAAATCAGAATATCTGGGGGAACAAACCAGCAGCTAGAGAGTGTATTAAACCTCTGGAAATTCTAAGATACACCAAAATTTGGAAAGCACTGCTTTTGTGCCAAGTCTAACATGCAGCACCCTGCCTGATGCACAGCTAGTGCACCAGATGCACTTGCAGCACACCTGGAAGAATCCAGCCTCAGAACCAAAGCCTTCCAGCTACTGGGGCTCCCCTGTGCACTAGAGAAATTTTTTCAACACTTATACAGATAATGTGTGGACAGAAGTTAAAGTATATTAAATACACCTATGCAAATAAAAACAACACCATCATATTAGTTTTTTAAAACATTAAATTACAAAACATACATGCAATGATAAAAATCCATACTGCTGAGAATGTGGCGAAATGCACATTTTTCCTACTCTGTAATACGTAATAACAGTTGGTCACTTGACCCAGTACTTGCATATTTCTAAATCTATCCTAAGACAACAATTAAGATAAGAAAAAATATAACTTTATCACATTATTTACACTGTGACAAAATAAAGAACTTAAATGTCTATCAACAAGGTATGGTTGAACAAATTGTGGGATAACAAATCAACAGTATGTCATATAGCAAATACAATTATCACCTAAGAATTTTTGAGAACATTCACAATCTTTTATTAATATTAAAAGTTTTCTATTCTTCCTCTACTTTTCTCTATTTTCCTAAAATTTAGAAACATATCACATTTATAATGGAAAAATATGGCAGTAAGATTGCTTGAGAAGGCCATAGTCTGTGTTTAAGTTGATAAGATGTAGTTTTAAAACATGGAGTTTTATCCTAGAAACTATGGAAAGTCATTTAAAGTGTTTGATCAAGAAGTACACACATTTCCAACAGCACATTGTAGGTTTATTTAAACACTGGTTTTCATAATTCTTAAGGTGGAGGGATAGGTGGCATGGATACAAATAGAAGGCAAGGGAAGTGATCCCCAAACCAAGGTGATAGTTTCAAAGCTCAGTGTTTCACTGTTGTTTATAAATATCTCAGTAGCATTCTCAGATCTCAAAATTTAATCATATATGTATGCTATGGCCTGTATCTACCTGCTCCTCTCCCCAGAGCTTCACGTATGCATAGCTGGGGCTTTTCAGAGGCCTTTGGGTCTAGGGCGTGTTAATATGGAAGAGGGCCAGATGATATCTGGAACTGGATCAGCACGGTTCTGTTGAGGCTGCATTGATTTACTGAAGAAGGAAGCCCCGCCCTTGGTGTAGGCAGTACCTATAGCTCGGATGCCCTGTAAGGGGCAGGAAGAAGGCAGGCTGGCCACTTCCCTCCTGCTCTGCCTTGGATTGTGTCTCCTCAGGCAAGGTGAGGAGGAGGAAGTGGGTAGTTTTAACGTAGTAAAACTTAGACCTATATATGACTTGGTGATCAGACTTGGGAATTATCTTCACAAGGATGACAATTAAAATGGCAAACGATGTGTATCCCACATTATGTGTGCGTACATAGCTTTGCACTTTCTTGTGGAGGGACCTCCACCAGAGTACACTCACAGTGTGTCTCATTTCTGTTCAAGGGGAAGCAGTGACATTCATTGGTTTATATTTTTCCACTGGGAAAATCTTGTCTATGGAAGCACTCATAGATTGGGAGACATGCTTTTAGGGGGGCAGGGAGAAGGTATTCTGGGTAAACTGTTTTCCAGAATACATTTTTCCAGGCTCAGAGTTTAAGATAAGTATAGGGGCAGAGTGCGTTAGCATCTCCCTTTGTTTGTAAATCTATGGGAATGTTTAATATGTACTTGCTGATCTCCTATATCTAATTGTTCAATTGGTTCAATATGATGCAGTGATATTAAGTGGTATATTATCCCACCCTCAAGAGCCCAGTAATCTAGACAGTTTTACAAAGAGAAGTGTAAGGTAGAAGATAATAAAGTAGCCAGTAGAACAGAGTAGTCATTAAACATGCTTGCCAATATCAAGGCTTTTCCAGGATCAAAGAAACCACAAAGAAAGAGCCCAGAGTGGGATAGGAAAGAACCATAGGTCAAATTTTCCAATCAAACAAGGGGCATGTGATAGACTATGAACTACTGGGCATAGTGATTATGTAACAATTGTATTCTATATAAAATGTTCAAAGGGAAAGGTAGATTTCAGAGGACAATGAAGATACAGTGGCAGTGGTTCCATATGATTTGTTAGAAAATTTGAAAAGCAATAAAGTAAGGGGACAAAAGGGAGTGGCTGGAGGACATAACAAGGGAAAGAGATTTTGTTCTGTTTTGTTTTCCCTAAAAAGGGATCTGTGTGTCTATTTGATCACTAAGGATCCATAGAAATACTCAGAGCGAATGAGCAGTTCGTAGAGGGAAGAGCAGTTCACAGGGGTCATTTTTGGTACAGACGGACATGGCTGAAAGGACAGTGGGGGCACTAGCTCCACGCTCTGTTGAGACGTGCCACTTTCACTGAGGCTGGAGAGTGAAAATAAAGAGACACTAGTGGTGCCCTCTCCTTGAAGAAGGTGAACAAAGGGGACAAAGTAGACCAATAAAGTTCTAAGAGTGTCAAGAAGGCTGATGTCTCCCCGTTTATTTGAAAATAAGTTCTGTTTCCTCTTTAATTTAGCTCTGGTATCAGTTTCTGTTCTAGTTTGCAGAGCGAGTGAGAAGCACACTAAAATAGGACATACCAGCGGAATGGAAAAGCAGTTTTAGAAGGATGTGTATGAAGGGAACCAGGCATCTCAGTTTGGAAACCTAACATCCCATGAGAACAAAGCTTCATCTTAAAATCAAAAATAAAATCAAAAGGCACACTTTAGGGGTTCTGCTTCCAGGAGGTAGGTGCCCCTCCTCCTTGGCACTGTCTAGCCCCTACGCCACACTTTCATCTCGTGACTTTGAGAAGAATAACAAGGACATAAATGCTCTTCTTTTTCTCTCCTAGTAGCTAAAGGACTTTATTAATGTGTCCTTTTTAGAAAATTCTATATCAGAGCAGCTCAAGTTGTGCCAAATCCGCTGAGTGATCCTGCGCCACATTTCCAGGCTGATCTAAGTCATGGGACACCACTCATCAGCATAGTCTGGCAAAAGACAGAGGAGAAGACTAATCTCATAGGGTTTTTCCCAAGCAAAACTAGAAGTAGAACTTGCCAGTGAAAAGTAGCCTCATGTGCCTTTTTCTAAAAAAGAAGTGTGAAAATGTCACAAAAGTAGAGTAAAAGTGCTCAGTATTACAGACAAAAGGGAAAAACAATATAATCATTGGCCAGGTTGGTTATGCTTAAAATAATATTTAATAATGATTTTCCACAAGGAACATGAAACAGAAAAATGAACTATTAATTATCAATTTTACACTTTTTCATTTAAAACTATGGAAAGGTACAAGGGGAATAATTCAATAATTTCCCAAGAATCAGTCAGTTAATGTCAATTGAAAATAAATGTGCTAACATAAAAGTATAAATGAACTGGGCTACACAGAGATCTCTACTTCCAAATGAAATAAAAATAATAGCTCTAGCACTATATGTGTTACAGGGAGGCATTTTACTTGTCTTCCAATTTTTTCCATTATTCTTTTTAATATTTCAAACATTCAGATAAGTACAGAAATAATTTTTTAAAAACTTATGGATTTACCTCTCAGTTTTTCAAAGTAAGAAAAATTTCAAAAACCCTTGAGAATACACCCTCTGTCCTTATTACCCACCTTTGAAAACTATCTCTTTATAATCAGTGAAACATTGTTTGATCTTTACCTTTCCCCTGCACTCTCTCCAGATTATTTGGAGGCAATCTCCAACCTGTTGCTTCATTCATAAATATTCTACCATATATCTCCAAATAATAAGCACCTTTCTAAAATAAACTAATGTGCTATTTTCCCAGTGTACTTCGGTTCTTTTTAAAAGGCAATGGCATTTAGAAGCCAAATCTGAACCATAGAAGTTGCCAACTGTGGCCAGATTGGTCATTATTTCTAGACCATTCTGATGTGAAGAATTAGACTTTTTCTTTCAGAGAGGGCTGGGGATATAGCTCAGTGGAATAAGCGCTTGCCTAGCAAGCGCAGGGTCCTGAGTTCGATCCCCAGTACCACAAAAAAAAAAAAAAAAAAAAAAAAACTTAAAAAAAAAAAAAAAGACATTAAAGACTTGTGCAGTTAAGCAGCCAGGTAGAGTTGAATCATAACATTAGGAATTACATAGATAGGGATTTGAATCACAGCTTTGCTTTCCAAGTCCTATAGCCTTGACAAATTATTTAATATTTCTTAAACTTGGTTTCTACCTCTTAGAAGTGAAAAAAGTAAATGGAAGGTATTTGTCATAGTGTTTGACTCCAAGTAGGCACACATTCTACGTTAGCTGATATGTAGCTGATAGATCAAATTATCATAAGCATTCAAGCTTCTGTGAACTTGGTTTTTCTTTGAAAATTAATTGCTAATTTACTACAGTATGGTTTATATGCAAGAGAGTGCATCCATGTGTGTGTGTGCATGCATGAGCAAGCAAGCAAGAAAAAGACAGCTGTCAAGTCCCCAATTGCATCTACAAAGATTCTAATCCATTTTCAAGGTTCAGTCTAGCTATTGTCTCAATTCTTTTTTTATTATTATATTTTTCTTTCTTCGTTTGCACTTTTTCAGAAGCAGAGTTTCTAAAGAATAGAGGACCTTATCAACTGTACTGACATCCTCATATCCTGTTGCCTTTTTAGCTCACAGTAACCTGGTTTCTGATCTCAGTGCTCCACTGAAACTGATATTCAGAAATTTATCTAAATGACAAGTTCTAATGAACATGCTCTGAGGTGATAGTCCTTGGCCTGTGTGAGTTAGAAGTTAGACCGATTGCTCATGCCTTCCACCTGGAAATTCTTCGTTTCCTTACCCTCCAGGATGTCTCTCAGTCCTGGCTTTTCCCTCACTTTGTAGACTTTCTCACAGAATTATTTTCCCCTATTGTATTTCCTCATATCACAGACTCCACAGGATCATTCATTTTCATATGGCCTGTGACACCTGATATTCATAATTCAGAAATCTTTCACCTCATTTAAATTTTCTTTACAGCACTCTTAACCATTTGACATCTGGTACATCTAATTATCTACCTTTGTTCTCAACAGGCAAGTAAGATCCATGGTGGCTGACATGGGACCCACTTATAGTTCATAGAATCTAGAATGATGTGTAATATGTAATAGTTAAGAAAAAGATGCTAACTGAATGGAGACAGTCCACATCTGGGATGAAATTTTTCCATTTATTCAATTATTCCCAAGCAGTTTCTGCATGCTGCTATGTAGCAGGCAGTCACCTAGACATGGGGTAATGCAGTGAGTGAATCAGATGAAACCTCTAGCCTTCTAGAGCTTGCACTAGGACGGAAAAACAAGATACATAAGCAAAACTTACTGTAGGTTTGCCAGTGAAAAGCAAACACACAAAAATGAAGTTGAGAATGAAGATTCAAAATGACAAGTGAGATTTGGAATTTTAGGTACGGTGGCCGAGAAAGGCCTCGGTAAAAATCAGGATCGCTTTTGAGTAAAAATCTAGGGGCAAGAGAACTCACCATAGGTGTTTCTGGAAGAATGAATGCTCCTGGCAGAAGAAACTCCAAGCGTAACCCTGAAGGAAGAAATTTCCAGGCTTGAAAAAGAGAAAGGGGCCAGTGTAACTGGAGGAACAAGACAGAGTAGCAGCAGGAAAGTCGAGAAGGCACAGGGCAGTGGGTTGTGTCTGACCTTGTCTATCTGAGGCGGCACTTGAGCCCTTACTTCGAACGAGGTTATACCTTCAAACTTACTGTGTAGTAGGGAAGCAGCTGCTGAGGCCTGAGGCAGAGCAGAAGCACAAGCAAGTCAACTTGGAGGTGATTTTCATGATCTCCTGACTTCTAGGTTTCTGCATTCAGCTCCGGATAGACACCACCACTTTGATGATCTGCACTGCTTTCACCTCACCGTTTTCAAGCTGATAGCCGCAGCTGCCTTCCCCCTTTCTGACACCAGCTCTGCCTCTTGTTGCCCATTTCTGTGCATAGCACCACTGCATCCAAACTGCCAGATTAGGGAGCTTTAAAGTTCTTTCACTGTGTGCCACCGTCCCTGGTTCACACCGCACCAGCCACGAGATCTGTCTGCTGTCTCTCTACCTATTTTGTCATCATCTTAATGTAGCCTTGTATTTTTCTGGCACACCTTATGCAATAGATTCTGAAACATGTCCTCTCTCTTGATTTGCATCCCTCTAATCTCCTCTCCATGCTGCTTTCAGAGTAAATTTTGCAATATGTGAACAGATTATATAGTATTTCTCCACTTAAATAAATAGCATTAATGCCTCTTTTCTTGTCTAATTTTCATTCATCTATAATTATAACCCCAAATTCCTGTGTGCTGAAGGAGCCCTTTCTGATCCTTCCTTTACCTCTCTCTGCACATAACACTGGCACATATGCTTAGTGAATACTAATCTCTTAGACACTGTCTTTGGTAACTTCCATGGGGATTAGGAGCCATCCTAGAAATTCATATATTTTTCTATGTTTACTCTCTATTTCACTTATTTTACTTTCTATGAGATTGCTTTTATTGGTCTTATTTTCCAACAGTTATAGCATATACAGTTTTAGATCAGAGATGGCGTAGTAAACAGCCAGCCTTAGGATTTAAAGTGACTTTGGTTTGCACTCTGGAGTTATCATTTCCTAACTGTGCTAAGGTACCTGAACCTCGCCTTTCTCATCTGGAAAACAGCAATGTGTTACAGAGGACTGCTGAGAGACTTAAATGAAGCAATGCTTGTCATATATTTGGCATAACTCATAACTCAGAGCTTTGAATAGACATAATGTATTATTTCTATTATTTATGTCAATAGAAGACTGATGAAGGTAAAATCAGGACATGGTCAGCCTCCATGGGAAGTGGCCCCATCACCAAAGGGAAGAACTGATGCAAGAAAAGCAGAACTGGGAGCTGACTGGGGACAGAAGGTGCAGGTCACTGAATGGTTCATCTAATTAGACCAGGAGTAACAGCTAAACCAGTGCCAAGAGGCAGCTTGCAATTGAGGCTGCCAGTGGCAGGCTGAAAAGCTAGGTAAAAAAATTAGGACGCACGAGGGACAATTCTTAGAAATGTGCTTTTACATAGCTCTTCTGGGTTGGTGGATTTGAACTATACCGGTTCCTTTAAGAGGTGATATAAAGAGTAGATGTTTAGGTGTTGTAAGTTGAACTATGTCATCCAGAAATCCTCTGCTGAGGTTCTAACCCCTAGCATCTCTGACTGTGACCTTATCTGGAAACAAGCTCTTTAAAGGGGTGACAACATTAGGATGAAGAAATTAGTGTGGGCTCTGATCCAGTGTGGCTGGGGCTTCTCAGAAAGAGGAACTTTGCACACAGAGACAGACACTCACAGGGGAAGATGATATAAAGACGGGCAAAGGGTGCATAGTTATGGGACTAGAGTGATCTACAAATCAAGGAAGGTCAAGGACTCCATCCACTAAAAGCTCAAACAGGCCAGAATGATCCTGATAGAAATGCCAGGATGAAAAAGAACACGACATTGCCAACACTTCGATTTCAGATTGTAGTTTCTGGATCTGTAAGACAATACAGTTTTAAGCTACCTAACCCATTGTTTTAAACCACTTAGCTTTTCCCACTTCTCTGTGGTAGCCGTGGTGAATTAATGCACATGGTCATATAAAATAACAGCGTACTCCTGTGCTTTCCTTTTCTTCTTTAGTTTAATTTCAAGTTTCTAATTGACATGGTACATATTTATGGTGTACAACCTAACCCTTCGATACATGTATATATTGGGAATGATCAATAAAGCTAATTAACATATCTAATCCTCAAACTTGCCAATTTTTAATGAGATTTAAAATATATACTTGTTGCAATATGTGTGTGATACATTATAAATATTAACCATAATCACCATGTTTTATAAAAAACATCTGAACTTATTCCTCCTATCCAAATGAAATTCTGTATCTTTTGACCAAAATTTCACCGATCCTTGTCTCATGCCCTAACCCCTAGTTATCACCATTTTATCTTCTGGTTGAATACTTTTCATGGATTTTCGTATTCAATACTAAAATTTCCATGAGTTATATGCTAACAAATTTAGAGAGGTTAAGGCACCCTATATAGGATCACAAAGCTAGGAAAAAGCAGAGCAGAAATTTGAGTCCATTCTGCTTGAAGGCCCCTGTTCTAAACAATATACCCTGCTTCCATGGGACACCCAGTGACATGCTAGACCTTAGAAGAAATGTGGCACAAAACCAAAGGTGGAGGTATAGTCTCCCTGAGAGTGACAGCAGCAAGATAGTGAAATCAGAGATCCTCAGCTTGTATTTCACCCACCCCTAGAAATAATTTAGACTCCATCCACAGGCAAGAGTGCTTTTGTGGGAGCTTTGGGATCAGGGTAAAGATCATTCAAATGCAGTGAAGCTCAAGATCAGAAAGGTCCATATTCAGAATTCACACACTCCAATGGCAGGCTCACTAACCATGGTTCCAGCTGTATACTAAGGTTGGCTCTGTGTCCTTATGGATTCAGCTCCAGTCCTGGTTGCCCAAGGTACTTCCACCAGACCCATATACTAAGGGACTGAAGAAAAGCTGCATTCGGTTGTGCTCTGAGTAGCAGTCCTTGGACTTGGCTGTGCAATTTGAAAGAGCCCTGCGTTGCAGCTTTAACTCTACCCTCCAGCAGCCTCCTGCCTACGCAAGGTTTGGTGGGTCACACGACTATCTGTGCCCCTGGTAACAGGCTCAGCGGCCTGAGAACTAACTGTTCTCTGAAATAGCCCTGCAGCTCAGTTCCAGCCCTGTCCCCCTGAGTCTAGTGGGGGCAGTCTGACCCACCCAACTGTCCCACGGAATCCATGCCCAGCAACACTGTCACGTACAGGCCTGCCAGACCTGGACCTGGCTGTCGACCCTGAAATCACCCTAGGACTTGGAAGCAGTCCTTCCAGGCCATATTCTGATGTAATTCTGCTTACCCAGGGAGATTTAGGAGCCATGCTGGCCAGCATCCTCAGGAATGGGCCCACTCACCACAGACTCAACTGTGAATCGAGAATCAGTCCTGTGACCTGATTCAGACTGCTTAAACATCAGCCTTTTCTGGGACATGATGGGAGCCCACTCAGGAACCAGGGGAAGCCACATCAGTCTATACCTCTGGTAATAGGCTTCCCCTGGGCCCAGCCTTTATTACAATCCCAGAGGCAGCTCCAAAATCTATATATTATATAACAGGGGTTTCACCGACTGAAACCAGTCTATATGGATTAGAAGAGTTGTTTTCTCCTTTAAATATACAGATGCCAAGGCAAGGCTACATGAATCACAAATTAGGCAAATGTAACATCACCAAAAGAAGCTGATCAAGCACTACCAAAGGACCATAACAAAATGAAAATCTATGAACTGCTTGGCAAAGAGTCAATTAATTACCTAAAGAAGCTGAATGAATTATAAGAGAACGCAGACAATTAAATGGACTAAGGAAAATAAGATAGGAAACAAATTAGAAGCTTTTTATGAAAACAGAAACCATAAACAGAAGGTTTTTGTGTTTTTCCATTTTTTTTTTAGTTTCCTAATGGTAGTTTGTTAAAGATGCAAATGCAATAATCACTTATTCAATATTTACATATAACATCTGAGGGTAGCCAAATAATTTCACATATGTGCATCATTTAATTCTTCAACCTGTGAAGCAGGTGTTAATTCCACTTTACAGGTATGAAAGCAGAGATTGGTTTTGAGCTTTATATTTTGGGGACAGTCTGTAATATGCAGCCTTCCCTCCTGATCGGTCTACAGAGATTCACTATCAAACACTTCCATAGCAGTTCTTAGTAGTAGACAAGACAAACAAGACTGTGCTCAACTTCCAAGAGAAGATTTTTATTTTCTATGTAATTTGATTGTCCATTTGTCTATAAGAATAATCCAGAGTGAAACTGTAGACAACACATTTCTAAGCAGAAATACCTCAAGTGAAAGCAGTTAGTATACTAGGTGGAAACTATAAATCAGCTTCACAGAAAGTTATCACCAATATCATCATTAAAATAGGATAGAAATCTATTTCCATGCATTGAAAATTTTTTAGGTATTTTGAATTCACACTATAAAAAAATCAAAGTTTTGGTATGTGATTATTTTATCTTAAAAACCTTCTCTCTCAAGAAAGAATAAAATACCATAGGCAAAGTAATAACAACTAGGCTAAGTATAGCTGCCATGAGTTGTTTAAAAGAAGATAAACAGACAAAATTTTGAGGGTGAAGAATACAATGACCACAGTGAAAATTCAGTAGAGATCTTTAATAGCAGGCTCAGTGCCAAGGAAAAATGCAGTGGGCTCAAAGACAGGACACTTGAAATTAATTAGAACTAAAAATGAATGAAAAAGATTGCACAAAGCATACAATTTGGGAACTAAGGAAGCAATACATAGATTATGGCATGGCAAGGCAGTACAACACAAATTAATTAAGATCATATACCACATTAACAGAATAAAGATGAAAATAGTGATTATGTCAATGATATGACTACACAAAATTTAATATTTATTCATTATTACAAAGTTCACCAAATTTAAAATAAGAGAAGCTCAACACAGTGGAGATCATACATGAGAAGCTTGTAACTATGGTCATAAACCAAGAAGATGGGGGTCTTTCTACCAAGACCAAGTGCAAAACAAGGGAGTCATTCCTGTACATTCTATTCCATGTAGCACTAAGCCTCCCTCCTAGAGCAATTTGTTAAGAAAAAGAAAAACATCAAAATCAGAATAAGAGAAGTAAATAATTTACTTTGCATCTGACACATATAAAATTATTATTAAAATATAACTATTACAAATAATAAACAAGTTCAGGAAAGGTATAGTATAAAAAATCAACATAAAGTATCACTGGCATTTCTATGCGATGATATTGTAAGGAAATTTAAAAGATCTCAATTACTGTCTGGAAGTGACACACTTCCTGATATCAAAATATATTGCAAGGCTACAGTAATCAAAACAACATGTGATACTGGCAGGAAATCAGATATGTAGACCAAAGAAGCAGAAAAGAAAACTTAGAAATAAATCCAAGCTTTTACAGTGAATGAATATTCGATAGGTGTGCAAAGAACACATCATAAGAAAACGACAATCTTTTCAATAAATAATATTGGAAAAACTGTTTACTCAGAAAATAATAAAATTGTTTCTTTCCCTTTCACATATTTGTTGTACTCTTCAGATTTTATTTATGCTTTCAGGTTCTTATAGTAGGGAGGAAATATAATGTTTACACATGTGAGTCTGATTTATTTCACTTAGGAGTATGGTCTCTACTTGTATCCATTTACCTATAAAACCTCCAGTTTATCTTCCTTTCTAGCTGAATAATACTCCATTGTATAAAAATACCACATCTTTTTTACCCATTCCTCAATTGTTGGACATTTGTGTTGTTTCCAAGATTTGGCTATTACAAATTGTGCTGCTATAAACATGGGTGCATATATATCACTGTGGTATGATGTTTTCAGTTCTGAAAAAATACCCAGAGGGGGAATAGCTGGGTTGAATGGGACCTCTAATCCTAGTTTACTAAGGAATCTCCAGACCACAGTGGTTGCACTGGTCTACACTCCCACCAGCAGTGGAGAAGGGTTCCTTTTTCCCCACAGCCCCTCCAGCATTTGTTGTGGGTTGATTTCTTGATGATAGCCATTCTTTCTGGGGTGAGATGGAATCTCAGTGTTGTTTTAATTTGCATTTCTCAAAGGACCAATGCTGTTGAAATTTTTTTCATATATCCATTTGCCACTTGTATTTCTTCATGTGAGAAGTGTGTGTTCATCTCAGATGCTCATTTTTGTATTGGATCTTTGAATTTGGGGGGACTGAATTTTTAAAATTCTTTATAAGTTCTAGACAGTAGTCCTTTGTCTGAGGGACAGCTGGCTAAAACTTTTTACCAGTTCATGGGTTTTCTTTTTACCCTGTTGGTGATTTCTCTTGATGTGCAAAAACTTTTCAGTAGGATGAGATCCCATTTGATTCTTTAAAGTATTTCCTAAGCCGTTTGATTTTTGTTTCACGAACTCTCTGCCTACCCCTATGTCTTCAAGACTTCCACCTTCTATCTCTTCCAATAGACCTAGTGTTTCTGTTTTAAAAGTCTTGAAACCATTTTGATTTTATTTTGGTGCATGGTGATAGGTGTGGGTCTAGTTTTAGTCTTTGGTATGTGGAAAGCTAGGTTTTCCAGTACTATTTATTAAAGAGGCTCTCTTTGTTCCAGTGAATCTGGTTGGCCCCTTTGTTAAAGATAAGGTGGCTGAGTGTCTTTGTGACTGTGTCTGTATCTTATAGATTGTTCTATTGATCTTCAGGTCTGATGGGGTTTATTGCCAATACTATGCTGATTTTATCACAGTAGCTCTGTAGTATAATTTTAAGTCAGGGATTGTGGTATCTCCTGCCTTGCCTTTGTTTCCCAGGATTGCTTTTGCTATTCCAGCTCTCTTCTGGTCCCAGATGAATTTTAGGAATATTTTATCTAGATCTGTGAGGTATACTAATGGTATTTTCATGGGAATTGCATTGAATCTGTATAACAACTTTGGGAGTATGGCCGTTTTCATAATGTTGGTTCTTCCTGTCCATAAACAAGGAATATCTTTCCAGTTTTAAAAATCCTCTTCCATCTCTTTTTTTCAGATTACTGTAATTTCCACTGCATAGATCTTTCACTTCTTTCATTAGATTGATTCCTAAGTATTTCCATTTTTGGGATGCTATTATGAAAGGTGTGGCTTCCCTTATTGCTCTCTCAATATGTTTGTTTATGTATAGGAAGGCTTTTGATTTTTGAGTATTGACTGTGTATCCAGCTACGCTACTGAATTTGTTAATTCAAGGAGTCTTTTGGTGGAGTTTTCGGGGTCTTCCATGTAGAGTATCATGTCATCTGCAAATAATGATAATTTTACTTCTTTCTTTCCTTTACTTACTCCTTTTATTTCTCTCTCTCTTGTCTAATTTCTCTGGCTAATGCTTCCAGAATTATGCTGAATAGGAGTGGTGACAGTGGACATCCTTGTCTTATTCCTGATTTTAAAGTGAAAGCTTTCAATTTTTGTCCATTTAGTATGATGTTGGCTGTTGGTTTGTCATAGATGGTTTTTATCAGATTGAGGTAAAGTCCATGTATGCCAATTTTCTAGAGTTTTTAATCATGAATAATTGTTGGACTTTGTCAAAAGCTTTTCTGCATCTATTGAGATGACCATGTGATTCTTTAGCTCTGTTGATATGCTATATTCCATTTATTGATTTGCATATATTGAACTATCCCTGCATTCCGGGATGAATCCCACTTGGTCATGGTATATTACCTTCTTGATGATTTGCTGCATTCTGTTAGCTAGTAGTTTATTGAGAATGTTTGCATCTATGTTCATTAGGGAGATTGGCCTATAGTTGTCTCTTTTGGTAGGATATTTTTCTGGTTTTGGTATCAGCAACTGGGATGAAGGAGGGGAGAGGCAAAAGCAAGAAGGAAGAGAAAAAATATGTATATGTGTACACAGGGTAGCTAGGATAATTGTACTACTAACATCTGTTGTTTTATTGAAATGAACAGTTAATGTATAATTGATCAATCATCTTGCATGCCTATATCTGGTTATATGTGCAACCATTTTGAAGGTAACATTATGTAATATAACAACCGTTATTAATATCCAATCAACTTGTTTTGAAATCTGTATCATTTTATTGTTTTTTATGCTGTTTTGTTTATGTATTTGTTTTTGTTAATTTGTTTTTTTTCTTTTCTTTTTAAAATGAAAAACAAAATTTATATGTATATACAAGGATAGCTGGGATAGGTGTATTGCCAATGTCTGTGATTTATTGAAAGGAACAACTAATGCTTAAAATTTTTTTTTCTTGACCAATTTTGCATGCTTGTATCTGGTAGCTGAAATGACTGATATGAGGACAACAATATGCATTGTAAGAACCATTGTTGAATTCCTACCATGTTGTATGGTGAAGCTCTGTATCATTTCCAATATTTTTTTATTGCTTGTTATTGTTTTTGATTGTTTAATTAATCTTACATTCTTACATATGGTGGACTGAGCACCACTTACCTTCGTTGAAGATAACAGTACGTAATGCAGCAAACATTGTTATTTCCTATCATTTTGTTTTGAGGTCATGTATTGCTTTTGTGTTTGTCTTCATTGTTGTTGTTTTGCTAGTTTTTTTCTCTTTAAAATAAGAAACAATAAAATATTTCATAGTCAAGCAAAAAAAATTGGACCTTCATCTTACACATATGAAAATCAACTAACAATGGATTAGAGACTGAAATATAGACTTGAAACCATAAAACTTTTAGAAAAAGTCATAGTTCTGGGCATATACATATGTATATGAGTGTTCCACACATAGATATGTATATAGAACTCAAAGCACAAGCAACAAAAAAGCAAAACTAAGGGATTGTATCAAAGTAAAAAAAATCTATACGGGAATGAAAATGTCAACACAATGAAAAGGTAGGCCCTACAAAATAAGGACATATTTGCAAACTACATCTGAAAAGGGATTAATATCCAAGATATATATGGAATTCAAACAACTCAGTAGCAAGATAACAAAACATTTGATTAAAAATAGGCTTAAGTTTTAAATAGATATTTTTCAAAAAGTCACACAAATACCCAATAGGTAAATAAAAAGTGCTCAAAATTACTAATCACCAGAGAAATGTGTACCAAATTATAAGAAGATATCAATTCACAGAAGCTAGAATAAAGCCAGAGAGAAGCATTAGTGAATATGAGGAAAAAAGAAAAAAGAGAACCCTTGTTGTACCAGTTGGTGAAAATGTCAAAGCCATTATGGAAACAGCAGTCACAATACTGTTTATATATCTGAAGTGATGGACTCAGTATCTCAAAAGCATAGTTGCACTCTCATGTTCTTTGTAGTGTTATTCATAATAGCCAAGACATAGATACAACATAAAAGTCTGTAGGTCAATGCGTGGGCTAAAACATGGGGTGCATATTTATAGAATAGAAGATTATTTAGCCTTAAATAAGGAGGAAACTCTACCACTTGCAACATCCTGGATAAACTTGGAGGACCATGCTAAGTGAAACAAGCCAGACATGAAAAGGTATGTGCAGAGTAGTTTCGTTCATATGTAGAATAAAAAATAGTTAAACCCAAAAAACACACAAAAAATGGTTGCCCATGACTAAGGGGTGGGAGAAATGAGATATTAGTCAAAAGTACAAATTTCACTTTTACACCATGAATAAATCCTGGACTTTGGTGTACAGCATGTTGATTATAGTTAATAATACTGAATTATAAATTTGAAATTTGTTAAAAGGATAGATCTTAAATATTCTCACCACATTCACACACACCTACACACACAGACACACACCTACACACACACAATAACCAAGTGAGAAGATGGATAAGATTGTGGTGATTATTTCACAATATACATATAGTTCAAAAACTATGACCAAAAACTAAAAAAGGGGATAGTTTCATCTTAGTAAGTGGCAGATGCATCTCTGTGTTTTTATGCCAGTCTTTGAACAATGCCAGAGGCGGGCTGCTATAGCAACTCTGGAAACGAATAAAGTTAGCATCAGATGGTATGGATTCGACCACAGATGTTTTGATTCGATACACATTTTGCTTTGGGGCATAAATGTAACTTGAATTTTTCCTTATGCAAAATGCGTAGGAAGATACCCTAACTTCCCTTAACTCCTTCTGTTTATTCATTTCTTCAACAATGCACCCTAAACAATCACTGTTTACTAAGGTGCAAGAGGAACCACTGACTGTCAAAGGGAAAACACAGTCCCTGCCTTTCAGAACTTCCAGTGTCAACTTCTGCACCTCTACTACTTGTTTATTGTCTGTATTTCATGTGTGGTTTCTGAATATGTTGTCTATTCTGAGGGTGTGGTAAAGATGAACTAGATTTTTTAGTATTTCTTCATTAATGTGCATAGCAATAAAACACATTGTTTTAGGAAGACTGATTTGAGTATGAATCTTGGACAGCAGTATGTTATTCATGTGATTTTAGGCAGATTATCCAAGATCTTTATATTTAAATTTACTTATGTGTAAAATGGGAATAATGGTACTTAGCTCATACTGTACAATGAAAACCCTGACCACTTTGAGAATTACATGAACAAAGTAAACAGTTCAGTCCTATCAAATCAAAAGGCTTAATTAAACTAATTTTATTACTAACTATATGAAGTATTTTCTGCATCATACTAAACATTATGGTTTATAAAGCAATAAAATAAGGTAAATGAAGGCATTTTATCAATTATTGGTTTATAAAGTGTAGTATATTTTCTACTAAATCTGCATACACTTTTATCATTCTGTGTCATTTGTCTTCTAAAGAATAAAACTCGAGTGGTTGGGAATACTGCTAAATTTTGTTTTATTAATACGTGTTTGTAGCACCTCAAGTTTTCGCTCATCTGGGGGAGTGGGTTCCCGAACATAACACAGCTTGCTCCTTTTTTGAAGACCTCTTTCCTCTCCCACCTGCCTCCCTCCCTCTATCTTTAAATCCTCTTTCTCCATTTTCATTTTGTTGTTGTTATTATGCTGAATTCGTGCATATGAAGTGTGGACTGTCACTGTGGGTACTTGGCACCTGCGTGTGGTGTGCTCTAAGTCTCCATACTCCTCCCTCCGTCCGCTTCTCCCGTGGCCCTCGGTCTCCTGGACAGTCCCCGTGGGTGTGAGACCTAGCCCCTCGTTTTCTTCTACCCAGCTTTTACTTCACTCTTTCTTTTGTACCTTGCTTTACTCAAGTGAGAGACGCCATGTGGTTTTTAAATTTGTGTGTCTGATTTATTTCACTGAATATTATATTTTCTAGCTGAACTTATTTTCCTACAAATGTCTTGAATTTATCTCTCTTCACAGCTGAGTGGCAGTGCATCATGGAGAGAGTCCATGCTTTCCTTATCCATTGATCTGTGAATGGGCACACAGGCTGCTTCCAGGGTTTATCCATGATTTATGCTGTAGGCACATGGGTATATTCTGAAAAGTCAGTGGTCAAAAAAGCATGTCAATATTTGTTTCACAAGATACAAAAGTCGTTCAGTGTGAATACTGTGAAATTTTTAAGTCAAAATGGAGTCATTTATTTCAACCAATGAAAACTAAGTAAATAAAAGCAGAAGGTTATGAAGAAGGGCTCTCATTCATACATGCTGACTATTAAAAACTATCATTAAACTATCTCAAGGGATCTTACACACACGCCCATAACGGAAGTTTTCCCCAAGGCCTTTCCAAGCTGTAATTTCTTTTATTTGGTGAAAAAAATAAAGCGAACTTTAACAATCAAGTAAGAGAATAACAGCAGTTACCATACTTTGTGTCATCATCTTTCAAGCAGTTACTCAGAGAACAAGATATGATGCCGAAAGAGTCTACAAAAAGGAAACAAATAATAATGCAAATTTTCTCCCTAAGAAACTAAGGTAAACCAGCAGCATAAATTAACCCAATTAGCATACGTGTGGAAGTATTTTTGAAACAATAGAATCTATAAGGTGGCATATTTGAACTTCTCCCCACTTCCTGTTTGCTCCATGAGTGACAAGCGTAGCTAGCTGGGTTGCTGAAGACCTGGCCTGGGGTTTGTTGTGCCAATAATGAGCTGATGTCAACTCTCACCTGTCCCTGTGACCAAAGTTCTCTTTGTTTCAGAATAAGTTACACGCACTCCTCTCTTCCACCTCTAAGTTTCCCTTTGCCTCGGCTTTCATAGATAGGCTTTCAAGCCTCCATGGTGCACCTGGGTCCCTGTGTTAAAACGCTTCAACCTAATCCCGGATAAATTCATCATGCAGAATCCCTCTGTGTTATTTATGCTGACAATATCTAGTGCCTTGAGAGCTCATTTATATGCAGACCAAACCCAGGATTATCTGCTTGACTGTTTTGCTGGAATTGAATGCCTAGTTAAAATTAGTTTGACAAATAGTTTTGGCAGATTAAAGTTAAAAAAAACAGGGCAGATTGCTTGAGATAGGTAACACTGCCTATCTTACCTTTTACCTGGACTACCTCTAAAAATAAATCTATCTATCAAAATGCCAGCCAAATGATATTCTATAAGACTTTTTTTTTTTTTTTGCGGTACTGGGGATCGAACTCAGGACCCTGCGCTTGCTAGGCAGGTGCTTATTCCACTGAGCTATATCCCCAGCCCCTATAAGACTATTTATAACTCCAGACTAGAGTAACTCCAGTCTGTGTTCCTCTTATTCCTTTTACCATGGGTCTTGTTACATTAATTATTGAAGTATTGATCTTATTTTACTCTATTTGAGTTTAGAATTTCTTACAGAAATAAGTCTATCTTTGCTTCTCATGGAACATAATGTAGTACTTTGCATGGAAAAAATATCTGCCATATAAATGAATTAAAGAAAGAACTACCAGATGAATAATGAATGAATATTTACACCGTTAAGTCCTGAATCATTAGAAACCTCACATCTTCACTCCTGGAAACTTTTTGGTATTGTTTTTTGAGACAGGGTCTTGCTATGTAGTTCAGGCAGGCCTTGAACTTGCTGTAATCCTTCTGTCTCACACTTCTGAGTACCAGGATTATAGGTATGTGCCACGATGCCTGGTTCACTAAATTTGATTTCAGAGTTCTTAATAGCTGGTCGAATTCTCATATTGGTTAAAAAATACACAATGTATTAATTATTGCTATTCCCCTACTAACCTATTATGGCATTCTGTTTTATTGTTATTTTAAAATTTTCCCCTTGCAATAAAAAATACATACTCTCATACTATAATATACTAATATATTTAAACATTTATGTTTTAAATCATTCTCACATGTTATGTGCTTTATTCATAAATTTATGAAACTGAAACTCTTCTGAGATTTGATGATACATGGCCCTTACTCTTTAGAAAACTTAATATGTCCATACGGCTGAAACACTGATGATAAACTACTTTTAAAGAGTAAGCTCCCGGTGAATTTAGATGCTGACAGTTCACCAACTAATTGACAGAAAATCTAAAAGGGCAGAAGACGGTGAAGGTGCTACGAAGGACTTCCAATTGCAAATCAATCAGAAACAGATAAAGTATCTCTTCTAATATAAGTCAATGTAATTAAATTTGTCCTTATTTGATTGGCAGAAATTTATCTAATGAAAAAAGACCCATATGCATAAAATTAATTCAAAGGTTTAGCATTACTATCTTCTGTTTTCAGGTTTCATATTTCTCAAATTAATTTCTAGATCTGGTAACACATGTTGTTGGCCAAGTGAGAGGAGCCTTTCTTGCACAAACTGAGCTGCATGGACATAAGAAGCACTTTGTGTATTTCTAATGTCTGAAATCTCCTCTGCCATATCAGCTTATCCTACTTTTACCCAAAGTTTCTCAGATCTACTTGTAGTATCTGGTTATTTTCTGCCTTTAAGTGCAACCCCAATCAGAGTACACTTACTAATCTTTAAACCCAGTAAAGCATGTTTTGTTTTATAACCTCCATATGGAACACTGATTATGTGCTAGGTACTATGTTAAGTGCTATGAAATACAGGTTAATTTTGTAATACATGTCCAGTGTTATTCAGGTTCCAAACTTCTCCCTCAGTGTTTATTTAGTTTAAATTTTTATTAACATATTAATTACACATGTTAATTTCACAGTGTAAGATTTCAACTATGTATACACCCTATAGCAGTCAGTTTATGTGTCTACCTCTTCACTTCGTAAACTTTAGTAATCTCTCCTCTGCATTCAGACTGCTTTGCTAGCTCCCATATCTGAGTGAAAACATGAAGCATTTGTCTTGCAACGTTCCGCTCAGTAGCATGTCCTCCAGATCCAACCATTTTGCTACAAATTACAGGATTTAATTCAGCTTTTGGCTGAGTAATATTTGCTTATGTATTTACACTACATATTCTTATTCTGTTCAGCAACTAATGAGCAACTAGGTAGATTCCACATCTCAGCTATCGCAAAAACCCACAATAAGTAGGAGGATATAGGTATTGCCTCAGTATGTTGATTAAATTTCTAACCTAAAATCAACTTTAAACTCCCCCATTAGGTAAAAAGTCCAGCTTTCTCCCTTAAAATAGTATAGGCTATATTTCTTAGAATCATTACTCAAATTTTTAGCTCTTTCATTCTTTGTACCCAGTCGGATACTACAAATTCCTTCATTTTGTTACAATATTTACTCATCAGTTTACAAAATAATATTATTGAGAATATACCATGTACAGTCACTATTCCAGACTAGGGAAAGACAATAATGGAAACAGACATTAAAGAGCTTATGTACTACTAGGAAGACGTGAACAGTGTGTGAAAATAAGATGACAAAATGTGAACAGGACGAGGGGCCTCACTGCGTCCTGTTCGCTGTAGTGGCCCAGGACAGCCACCCTTTGCTCGTTGCATGACAGGGAGTCTTCCTAGATTCCTTCTCATCATTTACTTGAATTACTGCATTTTAAAATCTCCCTATCACCCTCATATTCATCCTTTGTAATTATTTCATGCTACTGTTTAGAAGAGACTGAGTTTCTCACATCATGTCTCAGAAAATAGCTTCAGATAGAGTCTGCCAGACCTTCAGTTCCCCGCTAGCCCCTCCACCTCCTTGGTTTACTTCAGAAAGACCTGCCAGTCCTCTGCTGCGTGACGCCGCCTCCCAGGTTGTGACCCTTTCCCTTGGCTTTGTTCGTGCTGTTTTCCTGTCTTGGAAGTCTCCGCCTCCTTCTTTTCCATATTCTTTCCTCCATTCACTTAAACTTCAGCTCAAGCCTCAGTTTTGTCCTGAAATTTTTCTTTCCAGTTTAGTATTTGAAATAATCTTTTTTTCCTCCAAATTTCCACATGAACACTGAAAACCAGCAATTCAGTTTCTCATGCTGTCTCAATTTACTTCAGTCTGATTATCACTTTAGGCTCCAAGCCGCCTTCACCGCGAACTCAGTACTGGCATGCAGAAGTACTTATCACATTGTATCTGTCCCCAAAATACACACATGAAGTTCTGGGGTGTCCTTTTAAGTATCCCTCTTTGTATACAGCAAGTACTTCATTTGACATGTTTTCCTATAGATTCTTTATCTCCTTACCAATAAATAATATGGTTTCCACCTCTGAAGTTTCCACTAAGTAATAAAGCCACAAAATGTAGCTCCAGGGGACATTAACATTACTTAGATTATTTTATTCATTGTTGAAATGTCCTTTAATCCTGGAGTTCATTCAGAACCAGGTCAGTTTTAAATTATAACACAGTGCTGCTCATAGCAAAATCCATCATCTCCTTAAACAAAATAATTCTACATGAATTTGCCTCTTCAAGTTTGTATAAAGAACCATGATAATATTTTGTCATCCCTGACTTTTGTTCTATATGTTGTTGAAATCTCTGTGTATGATAAGACTATAGACAAAACTTGCCTATCGGTCCTTAGCTATTAAGAAGAATGATAGCAAGCCACCTTTCATGTAGCCCATCTTTCTCTAAAGAGTCAAAGAATGTAGATGTCACATTGTTTTCTGATGTGAAATATAAGTCATATTTTATGTAATTAATCTGTCCTGGAGTGAAGCTCCTTTGCCTATGTCTATAAAATTGAGAGCAGCTTCATCTTAATCATGTCTCATGTGCATCTGCCCCCTGACCTGACCATAAATCTTTGAAAGGTAGACATTGGATAAATAAATAAATAGATGCAAGTAAGATGTCAACTTCAAGCATCCATGTGGAGAGCAATTCTGAGCACTTTCTCATGAGCCTATTGATACTGAATCAATTGTTAAAGACCATATGGGTACTGGGAGAACATTGTGAAGTACCCCACTTAAGGAAACTCTAAAAAGTCCTCTGAGCATACTGAGATTATTTCATAACCAAAGGCTACTTCTAGGTTAAAAATGAAAGGAGAGTTTCAAAAGAACTCAATCTTATCACTTGTGAAAACATGGGTAAATCTAGAGGATCGTGAGACCCAGTGAAATAAACCAGCCAGGGAAAGACAAATATCACATGAAATCAGCCATTCAGAATTTACAGAGGCTGACCTCACAGTAAGACAGAGCTTGTGTGGTTCCTGGGACAAGAGACAAGGAGCTATTGGTCAAAAGATATGGAATTATAGTTAGTGAGACCAAGTCTGGTGTGAGCAGGTGGGCAGAGATGGAAAGAAGTGAGTGATCGATCCTGGGTCACAGGAGAAGGGCGAGGACAGCAGGGGTTGGAGGGTAAACGGGGGAAGGTTGTTGAAGGGTATGCCGTTTCTCTCTTGGTTGCTGAAGATGTTCTAAAACTGAGTGTGATGATGGTTATACAATTATGTGAATATACTAGAAATCATTTATTTTTATATCGTTTACATGTTTGAATTGTATGATACGGGAATTATATCTTAATAAAGCTGTTTTTAAACAAGGAAGAGGGAGGAGGAGATAAAAAAAAGAATTAGGATATAAAAAAAGAGATAAAAATAGATTAGGATGTATTATGTGCATGTACCAACTCCCCAGAAAAAATGCAAACATAAGCTACTACAAACATGTAAAAATAGGGTAAATTATCTAAACAATGGGGAAAAATAATTAAACCATGGAACAATTAGTTATCTTAATATCCACATTAATTCAGTATTATATTTTTGAATCAATCAAGTTGAAGGGAACTATTTTCCTAATGTAGAATAATCTTCACAGCCAGTGAATTGGTTGACTTGATTCAGTTGGAGTACAGCGTCTCCTATTTCCTATACATTCTATTCTACCATGCCTGCGCCCCCAGGAACCCTTTCCATGATTTTCCCATATAACAAAACCTATCTACTCTTCACTAACAATTTTAAAGGCAATTCTTCTATAGTTACTTTTCATGAACCTCCAACTGAAAATATTTCTTCATATGATTTTAGTTATTTGTTTATGATTCTTGCCATAGTATCACTAATTTCAACGATAGAAAGTCTTTTTAAAGTTTCCATTGTATACTGACTGAGTGTTCAAGACCAGGTCACTCTGTCTTTTATGTATATACACTGATTTGACAAAGAAATATACTGGTACTTGCAACAGAGACAATGCTTTTGTTCACTGAAATGTCCTGTCTCGTCAATTTGCATGAATTGCAATAATGGTAGCAGAGGTTGAAGACAACAGAAAAAGGGAGGATGTGTTCTTTCCCTGGTGCAGCACTGCACCATGAACAAATCTTAGCCTTACAGAGAGGACCAGGAGATTTGAGCTGAAGGAGATGCTCTTGTGAGCACGAGTGTGCCAACAGTGTTGACTCAGATACGCCTTCACTTTTACCTAAAGATGCTCAGCATTCATGTATAATGATTAATGCTGCATTGGTAAAATGGATGTTTCTACAAGGAAAACCCTAGTCATTTAATGTACAAAATGTAAAACATTACCATAAAGTATGACTCTATATATTTCAATTTTATCAATAACTGAGTTTATTTGGCTTAAATTTCTTATTTATGAGTTGAAAACAAATACATTAGAACATAAAAATATATTGTTTCAAATAAAATATTAAATCTTTATTGAGTTTATGGAAAAAATCCTTTCAACTGTTCATTCATTCATTAGTTACTTTCTAAGAAAGTTCTACATGCCAGGTACTTTGCTAGCCCTGAGTGTCTACTGGAAAGCCATATTAATTTTGTCCTTTTGAAAACTGTTTCTGTCCTTAATAATCTTACAGTCTGGTCAAAGATACATAAACAATAAAATATTTAATTGTGAATATCAAATCACTACACAGGAAATCAACAAGACCATTTGACAGAGAATGAAAAGAGAACAATACATTTGGAGAGCCAGTCTGATGGAATCATTTAAATTGATACCTGCAAGGGAAGCCTAGAGTCTGGAAATGAGCATTTCAGAAAGAAAGATCACCTGCAAAGTTCCAGTGAAGTGCTACGCATGTGCTGTTAGTAGTGAGAGGGAGTGGGATTAGTCAAGCTAATTCATCTTAATGTAAGGACTTGACTTCTTTCAAAACACAATGAAAAAGCACTGACAGACTTTACTTAGATTGGAGCTGATGTGTGTGTAGAATAAATCACAGCAGATTTTACTGAGAAGGATTTGGAAGCTGGAGCACTGTGTGAAAGCTGTTGCTGCAATGCAAAAGCATGGTCCAACACTCGGAGGGAAATTCACACCTGGAAGAGTTATTTAGAAAGGAAATCCACAGGACTCAGTGCTGGATTCAATCCAGGATACAGAAAGAATAGCGATGAAACCGAGGTGCCCAGGGTCACTGCAAAGCGTGTAGGAATAGACATCGTGGCCTTCGCAGGTGATTAAGTGTGAGCCACGATCAAAAGATAGGAAGACGCGCAGCAATGAAGAGAACTTCATTCTGTGAGCCCAGCTTCTTCCAAGCGTCTGGATCTTCACGGGTTTACTCTGCATGGTTAGCAGCATCACTTCTGAATGTAGCTTATATGGAAATGGTGAGACACATCTGGAAAGTGACAGAAAGAATCTGGGAAAGCAAATTTCCACAGGTTTTCATCAGTCTGTTCCAGGCTGTAGTATCGCTGCAGGAATTGGAAATGTAATGGTCTTGGGGAGGCATGTGAGAGTGACGTACAGAAACTAATAGAAAAAAATTGTTAAATATGAAAAAAAAATTGAAGGTTGAATTATAGAAAACATTAAACTAGTGAAGAAGTTCAAATTTTCATGTTTTATTTTCTTACTCTGCCCCCAAACACTTCTAAAATAGAAATTTCAGTGTCTCATTGAGCTGAAATAGCGGGTTTTCTCAGTCTTTCATGCTCAGTAGTTTAGGCAATTTCATTATCCAGTACTTTAGGCAACTTCATTATTGCATGGAACTTCGTGTTTTCATTAATGACTTTATTGTTTCATTAATGAATAGAGGAGAATAAAGGCAAATAAGAAAATCATTCTATTCAAGTAGTTCACTGAACAGCAATTTCTATAGACCCAGGTTTCCAAGGTATACATGTGGTACTTATGCTTAATTAAACTGATGCCTAATTTAATGAAATTGCCAACAAATAGCACATGTTAAACTAAATGGTAGAAAATCTAACTCAAATGTAAAGTAATAAAAAAGACCTTTAATTTGGATTTTAGGAATGAGTCTGGTGAACAGTAACTGGGGCCAACAGCTTTAATCTTTCTTGGTTTGTTTCTACATTTATAAAACAAGAACACTACACCCTTCACTTCAGACATGCTGTATGAGTGAAAACAGATCCTACAGTGTGAGGTATCAATGGCTGCTGAAAAGGAAATACGTTCTATGCATATGGAAAGAGGCACACATGTGCACCACATACTGCAAATGTTATAACAAATTGTATATCAAAAGTGTGGTTTTACATAGCCAACAAATATTTAATAGAAGTTTACATAATTCTGGATGTCAGGAATATAAAAATGAATAAAACTAATTCCTTCTTCTCATGTAATGTACCCTAGCAGAGGAAGAAGGACAAGAAGCATAATTGTGGAGGGAGTGATAAGTGCTTTGCAGAAAAAATAGTGCAGAGGAGCTGGAGACACAAAGTTGTCAAGTAAGGCACCTGCCAGAAGTGCCCATTTCCACAGAGACTGGACAAGAAGGAAACTTCTGAGACAAGTGTTGGTTTTGAGGCAGGAATACTAACGCACTGTAGGGGGAGGGGGAAGGGGAAGCTGAGCTGAGGTGAGAAGGGAGGAACAGGACGTGACAGCGCAGAGGTCATGCAGCGATAGTCACAGTGAACTGAGCTTCACAGACCATGTCCATGCTTTGATTTTATTTTGCATAGAGTGCAGTGTGGTGTTGTTGTGACAGAAGCGTGCAATGAACTGAATTGTGTTTTGATAGCATCATTCAGACTACATGGATGGGGACCGAGAAGGAAGCAGGAAGTCCAGTGGGCATGTGGAGATGCTAGCTCAGGTGAGATGTGATAGTTTCTCAAACTAGGATGAAGGTAGAAGAAGAAGTTGTCAAAATGTGGATATCTTTTAAAGATAAAGCCAAACAATTTTCTGGTGAGTCTCTTAAAGGACAAGTAGGGGATGTGAGGATGGCCAAGTCATTTGAAGTTTTAGCTGCAAAAAGATGTGAGGTAAAGAAGGACTTTCTCCTGGGATGAAAAATATTGCATGCGCTTTTATGCTAGTAGAAATTATCCAACAAGAGAGGGAGGAAATGACAATGCAAGGAAGGACCAGTTGCGTGAGTAGTACCCTAGAGTGAGGTGACTAGAGCCCATGAACAAAGGCCTGGCTTGTGCTTTGACCAGAGTAGCACACCATCACTTTGCTGTTGTCATGGGAAACAGGGCTGATTGTAAGAGTGCAGATGTAGGTAAACTGGTGAGTTTGGAAGTAACAACATGAGGGAATTTACTCTTTTCTCAATGATATAAGAATGAAAGACATCAATAAAAGTAAGGACGGAGGCATAAGTATTGTAAGAGAGTATGTGAAAAAATATGAAATACTTTCCTAGGAGAGGGAGAAAGCGAATTGAGGAAATGTGGCAGACTTCCATGGAGCTGCAGGTCAACACTGATGAAGCTGAAGTCACATCGATCAGCATGATTGTTTTCTTTCAGCCCTGCCTGGCTGCATGGGGTAGAAGTGAAGGACATTAATTTAATTTAACCAAGTGCTATGGCTTAGACAGATACTGTCTCCCCTGTGCCACACATGTCTGGTCAGGCTTTTGGGAGGTGACAGAGTCACCAGAGCTTGTGCTCATCAGTGCATTGATCGCTGAGGAGTTCAGAGTCAAATGTCCTGTTAGGAGCTGAATTCTGCTTGGGAGAAGTGGGTCACCAAGCAGTGACCCAGGAGTGCATCTCCCTCCCTGCTCCCCTCTTGCTACAGTTCCTGGCTGGTGAAACATGAACAGCTGTCCTTGGAGTCTGCTTCTGCCCTGGAGTCTGCTGACCAAGGACTGAAAATGTGAGCAGGAATCAACGTCTCCTCCCTCACACTGTGGTGTCAGGGTTGTGTCTTGTGAAGAGGAGGTGATTAAAGGAAGTCAATCGGTTGTTGTTTTAAGTGACTGTATGAGAAAGATATGAATTCCACATGGGGAAGTCAGAGTAGATTTCTTGGCAGGAGATTGATTTGACATAGATCCTGGATGATCTCTCCAAATGGACAGTTTTGGAAAACTCACATTTAAAGGAGGCAAGAAATCATGGAAAGTCTCCAATGTGTGGATGTTATGAGTCCACAAATCATGTACAGTTATTTTAATGCAGTGAGTAGAAGCTGGTAGTGGCAGAAAACAAAAAAGCAGGGAGGAGTCACTATCTAATGGAAGAGATGAAATTTTTATAACTTTTCACTGTTGATTTATCCAACATGAGAAAATCAGAAGCTGTTGGACAAAATACCTTATGGGTTGCAGCCCTGGTATGTACAATTTATAATGTGTTTCTGGATTTGAAAACCTGCACTGAATTTAAGATACTAACTAAGATTCAAAAGATCAAGAGACAAAAACAAAACAAAGAAAAGCAACAAACATGCATGAATTAGGGTAAGATTTCAATTTTCATTGTTCTCTTAGATAACAACAGAAATCAGTAGAAAATGAGATTGGTTAGGTGACAATGCAATCAAAACTACATTCTGATACATTTTTCTTTTACCGTTTTGAAAGTAATTGCTTTTTATGAACTTTTTTTTACTTGATATTCTGTATAATATAAAAATACTACTTTGTCTGATGACACACTCAGACTACTGAGGGCAAAAAGGAACATAGAAAGTGAGAGGATTTCCACTAAACTGCTATAAAGTACATGCTCCCGATAGAGGAAGAGGACAGTTGTCTTTTACTTATTGGGGTCTATATGTCTCTTAAAAGATAAATAATCATTTCAAGTACAGAAAGTGAGATCTTTAGGATCATACGCGATGCCCTCTATATTTTTTTCAGCTCTAAAATCTTAGAGAAAATGTTTAACTAAATCTGGATAATCAATAATCCATGAATAAGCTACTATAATAGCTTCATTTTTTAATTTTCTTTGTATGAGATTTTTCAACTAAATGCATGCTGTATAATTTCCCTGTCATTAAACTGATAAAAAATTTGTTACATTTCATTATAAATGACTATTTCTGGAAATTTTTTCTAAAGGATGAATAGAAAGAATGCCGTGGCTAAAGCACTCAAGAATTGTTTTCCCAACTGACAGTATTGCTATCATAACAGGGTAGCAATTGACAGCACCTAAATTTAGTATGTAAATGTTGTCTGTTTCATTTTTAAGAGAAACCTAAGACATAGGAGGTTAGAAATATGAGTAGAAATATGTTAAAATTTTACCTTAATTACTGTACAAGCATCCATCTAGGATCTTACTATCTCAATCTTGCCTTTAAGAAAATTCAACCTCAGTGACAAAGAGTATTTTTCTAATATTATGCATAAATAGAGCCCCAAGCAAATACTTAGATATACTAACACATAAAATAATTTCTACATGATCTATTGTCAACTAAAATTTAAGAAACATATTTTAAAGAAAAATACGTAATCCTACATCTCAAAAATATGTCTCATAAACTGTGTCTGGGTATTGATGTGTGGTCATAGAGGACATTTATAAAGTAATCTCATGAAGCATAAGAAACTTAAAGAGCTGCATGTCAGAAGCCTTTATAAATGGAGCAGTCTATCATTTCTGGTCTTTGTGTAATGATCCTGACTCTGAAATCTCATCTTGACTGAGTAGGAAAGAACCTCACATAAAAACCCTGCCTTCCAGACACTTGTATCCTGTGTGGAAATCAAAAAGGGAGCGTCAGAGAAGGAGGGGTCTGAGCAGGTGAGGAGGCTTTGGGGGTGAGAGTGCAGCAACCTGCACCAGGAAAGGGGTAAGTCAGTAAATTTAGGATGACTGGAAAACTGCTTCCAGAAGAATCTGATGGGTTGATAGTGGTTTGCAGTGGCCTAGCAGTGCGTGATTGCTTGGATCATTGGCAAAATCCAGGTCAGATAGTCACAGACTGTAGTTATGAGGTTCCCCATACACATCAGGATTCTAAGACTGGCTTGAACATAGGCATTTTCATCTTTTTCCCTGATTCTGTGACACTAGAGGTACAAAAAGTTTCACATTCCATTAGGAGCAAGGAGTGCTGAGGAAGAGTGGGAGGCCATTCTTGCTGGATACAAATAGAAGGATCTTTTAAGTAGAAAGTTATGTTTTAAAACTACTTGATTTACAAACTGCAAGGGAAACACTTCAAAGTATCAATAACTGGGATCTCATCTTACTGAAAAGTCTTTGCACATCTAAAGAAATCACCAGCAGAGTAAAAAGAAAACCCACAGATTGAGAAAAAATCCTAAATGGCTGTCCCTTGGACAAAGGCCTTCTATGTAGAACATACAAAGAATTAAAAAACATGAACCTGTCCAAATTCAAAGACCCAATCCAGAAATGGGCATCTGAGATGAATACACACTTCTCAGATAAAGAAATACAAATGGCAGATAAATATATGAGAAAATGTTCTACATCTTTAGTCATTCAAGAAATGCAAATAAAAACAACACTGAGATTTCATCTCACCCCAGTAAGATTGGCCAGCATCAAGAAATCATCCAATAACAAATGCTGGACAGGCTGTGGAGAAATAGGAACTTCTCTGCACTGCTGGTGGGAATGCAGACTGGTGAAACCACTGTGGAGATCAGTTTGGAGATTCCTCAGCAAACTAGGTCTAGAGGTCCCATTCAACCCAGCTATTCCCCTTCTAGATATTTTCCCAGAAGATCTGAAAACATCATATCACCATGATACATGTGCACCCATGTTTAGAGCAGCACAATTTTTAATAGCTAAATCATGGAAGCAACCTCAATGTCCATCCACAGAGGATTAGATTAAAAAACTGTGGCATTTTTACACAATGGAATATTATTCAGCTATAAAGAAAGACAAACTAGAGGTTTTATAGGCAAATGGTCACAGTTAGAGACCATACTCATAAGTAAGGTAAATCAGATGTGCATGTGCAAGCAGCATACTGTATCATTAGTGTAGGAACCTGGAGGTGGGAATATAAATTGGGCGGTATGAAGGGAAACTGCTCAAAAGTAAGGAGCAATCAGGATGAAGGGAAGGAGAAAAGGAAGAAGGAGATACCTATGTAAGTATGTATATATGTGCAGGATGGCTAACATGATTGCACTATTATCTCATGTCATTTTGATGTAAGGAACAATCAATGATTGGTTGTTTAATCAATCTTGTATGTCTATTTGTATTATCCTGAGCATACACTTGGAAGTTATCAATGCGTAATACAACAACCACTGTTAATCCCCTGCCACCTTATCTGTTGTACAGTTTTTGTACTTGTTTTTGTGCTACTGTGTGTGTTTGTTGTTTTTGTTCTTTTACTTTTAAAATAAAAAATAAATAAATAAAACTACTTGATTTAATTGCCTTCATACAAATTAGACAATAAATTAGGAATTCATTTCTGTATTAAAGACCATTAATGACATAGAAGTCATTATATTTTTGAAATTCTCAATATATCTTGTCATATTTAAGTTTACATTCCTTGATTTATTTTTTAAGTTCTTGAAATGAACAACTTGTTCATATTTTAACAGTATAGATGTCCATTCACAAAAAGTTTTCTTTGAGAAATGTATTGTTCCCATCTTATAACTTTTTTAAAAGTTTTCATTTCAGAGAATTGTAGACATAGGCAGATATCACACTCTGTATACCTGTTCCCCAGCTGCCCCTAAATTAATTGATAACAAACCTTTGCTCATTTACAGCTCTCCACTAGACTTTCTAACTTTAAACTATTCTGAAGTCAGTCTTAGACATTGTAACTTTTTCTCCCTCTAGAAAGATAAACATCCTTATATAACTTGGCGTGTGTGTGTGTGTGTGTGTGTGTGTGTGTGTGTGTGTGTGTGTGTGTTTTAACAGAGACTGAACTCAGGGCCTTCACACTGAACTAGTCCTTTCTATTTTCCTTTGAGACAGGGGTTCACTAAACTGCCCAAGCTGGGCTTAAGCTTGGGAACCTCTTAACCAGCCTTTCAGAGTGCTAAGATTACATGGCTGAGCCCCATACCCAGTTCAACTCGGTATGTCTTTTAATATTTAATTTTTCTTTCTGCCCTTTTCCTTTCCCTCTCCTCCCGCTCCCTCCATCCCTCATCGTACCAAAGAAATCTTTTTATCATGCTATTCAATAGAGTTTCTATGATTTGTATGATTACTTTGCTTTGGGGTCACTTAATATTTTTTCTGCCCCTATTTCCCTACCAATTTATCTCCCTTTGGAGGAGTTTAATGACATTTAGTTTCATTAATCTCAACACGGAATTATTTATTCCCAACAGATAGAGTCTTTTCTTGCTGCATTAGTGGCCATTGATGACCTGGCCTAGAATGTCTACATTGTATTCACATTAGAATTTGCAGAATGGCGACTTTCATCATTCCTTCTTCATTTTTTAGTTTATGTAAAGTGAAAATTTCACTCAATTACATATTTAGTTTTTCTGAGGTATAGTTTCTATGAGAAGGATAGGGTGAAATCTTTGTTTTTTTAAAAATACTGAATTCATTACCTTCAAGGATTTTTTTCCTGGGAGTGGTAATAGGGGAAAGAGTTATTTTTATGAACGCAGAGATTGAAATATATTTTATATATTTCTATATAAAGCAACTATTTTTCTTATAGTTGCATAAAATTCTCATCCTTGTGTAGTAGAAATGTCTTAAGATTCAATTTAGACTCTTTCTAATATGAACTCTGCCTAAGGAGAGAACTTCCTTTCTCCTTCAAGTCATAAATCCAGCTACCAAACTTTGCCAGGAAATAGTATAGAATAATTTTTAAATTTTTTTCTTTGACATCTAATGTTTGTTTGCGTAACTAAAATTTTCCCTTCATTGTTTTGGAAAAAATTATGTAACAGTTCTAACCTCCTCTATAAAATTAGACACCAATTTTCAAATCGAGTGAATGTATTAGTTTCATAAGTCCTGTGATTGTATTATTCAGAATATTTAAATGGTGGTTTGAGTACTGCTTTGTGAGATTTAGGGCAGGGGACATTTATTGTGACACAGAATGCACTAGCTCTTTCATGAAACTGAGTAAAGCACACACAGTTCATGCCCCATGGGTCTGCAACCTAATTAGGCTGATGGGCCTAGTACACTACATTAACAAGTCACTTAACCACTTTTAAAACTGGGCCGACAATTTTCAAATCTCATGAGGTTCATTGGACCTTAGTGAAAACTGGGCAGCTCTAAAATTTCAAATGACTTGACAAAGCCTATTGGCAACAACTTTTATACCATAGTGCTGATCTAGACACCTCGTCACTTGCCAGAGGATGTATATCTATTGTGGTTCACATCAACATCAGTCAGCCTCAGTCCAGCACTTTTTAAGCCACTTAATGCCAATAGTTATGCTTCATGGATTGTGATGTAAATTGATCAATCATTAAATGAGAAAAACTCCCAAGAAAATTCAGGCAGTTTCTGGCATAAGCCAGAATATACAGTTTGTATCCCATCTGACATATATGCACGTGTCCACCACATTTAACATTGCTAGTGAGAAGGAGAAATCTACAAGGTGTTATCGCCAAGTATAGGGAATGTTTACATTTTTTATTATTACAGGTTTGCAGTACATAATGATGACAATCATCCTGGGGAGTTGGTACACGGACACAATATAGCTTAATTACTCTTTCCCCTTGTTTGTGTGTTCCATCCCCTGTCCCGCCCCTTCACCCCACCTGCTCTCGAGAGAGCCCTAGTCCCCTTTCTGTTTACAAAAGTTGTCTTTGAATCATTCTCCCCTCACTTGTTTCCACCCTTTTCCTCTTCCCCTCCCCCATACCTTTTAGAACACCCCCACCCTTTTGGAAAAGATCTCCCTACTTCTTTATCTTCTCCCTCACCCTCTGTACCGAGAGACCTCTGGCTCTTCTACAAATTCAGATTGGTCATGAAAGGGAAATATTTTGAATTGATTCAGGGTATCGAGGCAGCCAGGACAGCACAGCTAAAGGCACTCATGGAAGAAGACTCATAGAACTGCTGCAAAAAGTTTAAATGACAATGGGTTAAGTGTGTTTAAGGTAAGGGAGTATTTTGAAGGAGATTAATGGCAATGTGTCATTTACTATAACAAATTTCTTAATTGAAACATACCTTGTATATTTTGATCACACATTACATCAGCTGTACTGAGTTCTGGGTCAAGAACAGCTTAAACACCTAAGATAAAGAAGTCCATAAAACTATTTTTATAGACACTACCCCCATCTCCTCTCAGCACCTTGGGTTAAATGAGATCCTTAGATAAAAGTCCCAAATCACCCTTAGCTACTATATGCTATGGAAATAACTTAGGGGGCACCACATGCCCTCAACCTAGGGTGGATGGGGAGATGTAAGGAGTTGACCGTCCAATTACAGTAACTTCTTGAGCTTCCTCAGAGGCCTGGCACGGTGTGAGGGCCCCACATTCAAGTCTAGCCCAACACAGGACTCTGTGGCCACACCTAAAACCTCTCAACATCAAGAAGTGAGAGTAAGTTTGAGTCCAGAAGGGAGGTTCTCTGAGCTCTGGGCAGATCAAAGAGAACTCAGTACAT
Organism: Dinomys branickii; assembly: GCA_004027595.1. NCBI lineage: Eukaryota > Metazoa > Chordata > Mammalia > Rodentia > Dinomyidae > Dinomys > Dinomys branickii. Next base: position 48,712 of record PVLD010006072.1, on the reverse strand, counting down.
TCCCAGCCGCACATGTTAGCATGGCCTGTCAGCAGACACAAGGACTTGTGCAGAGGTGAGCCTTCTCTCCTCTCAGCCACTAGGGGTCACATGCCCTCCCTATCGTGCATCTTGAGACTGTTTGGAACACATTAGGAAGAAGGACCAGAAAGCTGAAAGAGGAAAGTTTATCTGAATAAGGCTGTTACCTAAAGACAAAGTTTAAATTACTAGATTGATATAGATTATGGTGTGTTATTGGTTTGTGACTGCATGTCCCCCCAAAGCCTCATGAAGTCATGGGGTGGCTTCTAGAGTTTTTGATTGATCCGTGGTCCAATGCTGGGATTATGAGTGTGCCACACCCTTGCTGGGGCAGGTAGTTTGCACACAGTGTAAGGGAGGGAAAGATACTGCTCTCTGCTGCTACTCCCTTTTGCTCTTTTAGCTTCTCTGTGTTCTGCTGCCGTGAACTGTTGCCCCTATACCATGTGCCACCCTGCCTTGGAGCCAGCTGAGTAAGCACTGAAACCTCCATGAACTGTGAGCTAAATAACCTTTCCTTCCTTAATTTTGAGTGTGAGGGAATTTTTCTCAGCAATGAGAGAAAAGTAACCCAGACACAATATTAAACCAATTATCTTTTCTCTGTCTCACAGCATTGTTGGTGAGTGTAAGTAAGAGATAGCCCTACAAATTGCATCAGGTATTGAAAGATACATTTCCTGTGGGTGTGAACTGGGGACTTCTTTACAAACACAGACACTGATTCAGACACAATTAAACTATCATATCTTTCTTTTTTAATGTACTTTAGTCCCAAGATCTTACTCATTTGCAGTATTAATACATATCTAAGGGGGCACGCACTACAAGCCAAGTACGATGTAACTGCTGAGGACAGAGCAATCATCAGAGTGCACACAGCTTCTCCCTCCCCAGAGTCAGACACTGTGGATGTGGTGACTGTGACCAAGGGAAGGGCAGTGGAAGTACAGGAACCTGAGCTGGAAGGGAAAGCAGGGGTGTCTCTCCAAGGAGGAAATGTCTAGCAAGACTCATCTAATGGAAAGAATGATTGGGATCGGTGGAGATGGAATGAATGCATTTCAAGCAAAAGGCCTAAATAGACAAAAGATACATACTGAGTACCCTTAGTTCAACCAGGAAAGTGCCACAGGCTAATAGGCTATTCTTAAGAGGATAGATGAATACCCAGTAGAAGAGTTCAATGCTTTTAGTAATGAGGGAAGTACAAATTTAAACCAGTAGAGCACTATTTTCTGTCTCTGGCTTTTTCAGCCAGTGTCTTGCTATGTAGTTCAGGCTGGCCACCACAACTCAGAGGCAATCCTCCTGGCTTCACCTCCCAAGTGCTGGGATTACAGGGGTGCAACACCTCACCCAGCTAGTAATACACTTTTCTGTACACATCAAACTGGCAAGTTTTGGTGAAGATGTACAACAATATGTGGACTGCAGGTAGAAATGTCAGCATTTGATATTATTTCCTGAAGTGGGAATTTGAATTTATACTTAACTCCTAAGATCCAGCAAACTACCTTGAGTGAAACCCTAGAAAACCTTGTGTGCATCTGTACCAGAATGTCTTACAGCCAGAATCTGGATACTCTAAGGTCTCTCCACAGTATAACTGACAAATAAATCACATTTCTACATTGGAAAACTACACAGCAATCAGTCCAGGTAGAAAAAAAAGATGTTTTACAAAGAGGTGAAGGCATAGATTACCTATGTATTGGAGCAAATAACTCCTGAAAAAAATGTTCAAGTAATATAATTCTAGTATAGAACAGTGCTCCACTGTGAAGTTTCATAGTCCTGATAATGTAAGCATTGGATATTAGCACTATATCCCTCTGCTGAAGCATGAAAAATTACAGGATACAGCCTCGTATGAGGAAGAGGGAGGGAAGGAGCAAAGGGAGCACGGGCATGTATGGTACACGACATAAAATGAAGCAGTGGGAATAAATAAGCTGTAAGATAAGTAGTAAAATGTACCAGAAATAATGATAAATGTAAGCAACTGACCTGCACTAACAGCCTTCAGCTACGTATTCCACCTCAGAGAAACACCAGAAAAAGGCTCCTGGAGACGGAAAGAGCTGTGCAGAACATAGCTAGTAAAGTGGTTAAAGCAAAAACGTACTTTTTCAACCTTCAGAATTTTGCTAGGGATTATTTTATTCCTTTTTTAAAAGGTTCACTCTTCCAATACTGTCTCTAGGTCATACCTAATTTTCTCCGGCAAAGTTAGATTACCAACGGATTTAAGTGTTAGTTCTAAAATAGTCCCATATTACTTGGTTATAATTACTCGTGCTTGTTAGAGTTTGTGTCTGATGTCCCTCCAAAGCCTCACGCGGTCATGGGGCGGGCATCTACCAGTGCTGGGAGCGCGGCTGTGAGAGCCGCACCCACTGTGAGATAAATAAACCTTTAGTTCTTTAATTCTGGGTGTCAGGTATTTTGTCTCAGCAGTGAGAGAAAGGTAACCAAGACAACGCTTTAATTAACAACAGCTGAGAATTTCCTAATTGTGTGTAGAGGCTACTATTTTTTTTTAACGAATTCTTTATTGTTTTAACTTTTCAGTTTCCTCGACTTGAATGAGGTTGAGCTTATTTCCATGGATTTCTTCCTTTATGAACAATCCGTTCCATATCTTTTTATCCATTCTTCTACTAAGATAGTTGCTATTAACTGCCATGGTGAGATTTATCAGTGTTAAAATGGTCAGAAGTCAAAAGTCAAACTCACAAGTTGGAATGTGTCAACAGACTCTACTGTATTCCAACATTTAAAAGATCTGACTTATTATTATTAAATATCCCTGGATACCTGAGGGAGATTAGTAAATCACAAAATATTCAAACATTAATTATAGGGGTGCCGATTTCTCTTTGTTTACTAATGTGTTTCCATTCTTATAACCTAGAATAGAGAAAGGCTGAATAAAAATTACTGAGTGAACACGTAGATGAATGAATGAAAAGTGAAATATGCATAATGAAGTTAGAAACACAACAGACCATAAGCAAGGATTATGGGTAAATCCTGTAGCTCAGGCTAGTTAGGCCAGCCATGGTTCACACTACGAGACTCACAGTTAATTTGAAGTAAAGTTATGAGACATTGAAACACCAAGTATCTGGCTATTTGTAGCTGTTTTTCTTCCCCTAAGTTTTCTATGGGATTCATTCCCTGAGCTAGTTGCAGCGGCATTCTGTGTGATCCTAATTGGTGGTCTTCGTAGATCCCATCGCAAAACACGGACAAGATTAAGGCAATGAGCTAAAGCAGGGCTCTGAGGGTCTGCAGGTCTGAGATACTTCCATATCCCTTGAACTGATATTTCCATTCTTTAAAAAGTAGGGAAGTGATCTTCACTGTGACATAATCTTTGAGAAATTTCATCTTTTGATGTCATTGTTTTAACTAGCAGCTGAATAATATACAGAAAATAAAATTGCTGCAGAAAATAGCAAAATGTTCTTTTGAAATTAAAGACATAGTATTTCAAAAATTGTTATAGGTGTTATTTTATTTGTAACTATCTATATTTAAAAACATATTCTTTTGTAAAAAATAATAAAATATCTTTGAAAACACAGAATAACACCAAAATTTATAATGACACTGGGAAATTGAATTTATACTCAAGTCACTTTCAAACTCTTGCAAGAATTTCTGTTAATTATAAGGCCAGTGAACATGAAGCATGGAGCCGTTCATGACCTAGACCTACTTGATCTTCACAAACAAAATAGGTTCCAACGTGTTCCCCACCTTGGCTACATTCTGGCAGATATCCAGAATGTATCTCAGATTTTTAAATACACCTTCTGCAGAGGACTACGAAAATGATAAATTTATTGATCTTTTGGATTATAATGGGACACAGGCCCAAAGGTACATGCACAAGATACTCATCTTACCAAATGTTTTAATAAAGAAGCACTAGAACTCTGCCAAGTGCCTCATAGTGGAGTGGATATAGAAGTGAAGGTGTAATCGTATGGTGCACCACTTCAAAGATGGTGTAGATGCGATAACAAAGGTAATGACCAACACACATTAATAAAAGAAAAAGCACATGCTTCCAAATGAGCAAAAACTTTTAGAATGGATTTCTCACTTTACACTTTCTTAGGTACATGTATTTATATGAGCAGAAACGAGATTACCATTAAAATAGTAACAGTAATTCTCTTGGAAGCAGAATCACCACAGATTTGCATTTTCTTTTCCCTTAAGTTTCATTAAGTATTGGATGAACATTTTGCATTGACTTGCCTTGTATCTATAATAAAAATTCACTCATTTTTAGAAAAAAATCCTTAATGTTTGTCTATAACACTGTGGACACATGATCAGGCACCACTACCATAAAACACAGAAGACAAATAATCCCAAGGCGAATACTATTCAGCACAGAGAGCTTTTCTTCCAGGGTGTGGGGTAGAATGATATCACGAGAAGTAACCCATGGGAGGGAGGGGGCGTATAGGGAGAAAGGGATGAGAAAGGGAATTGGGATGTATTATGCACATAGTAACTCTCCACAGGAATGTAATTAGTGTATATGGAAAACATGTACTAATAAAAAACAGATCTGAAAAAAAAATCCAGAAAGCTGTTTGGCTTCAGAGCAGCAGAACAGAGGAAAAAGAGCACTAGAGGTGAGTCAAGGAGCAGAGCTGGGCTGCCCGGGAGAGAGCTGGAGGTTTAAGCTTTACCAGCTCTGAGATCCCGGGAAGACAGCATGCTGCACATGGCCACGTATTTATCTTCTTTTAATCCACTAAGGACATGAACACTGGTAGAATCAACAGCAGTGAGTTTATTTCGATGAGAAAATCTCCAACTGAGGCTGATGTATAGACAAGGGAAAACTCTCTCTAGAGCACGGGATTCATGCACCTAAGGAATTTAGGAGCAGCAGACAAATCACACTGGCTAAAATGCCTGTAGATATTTTTTGAGCTTGAAGAAATCCAGAAAAAGAGCAGAAGATTGAGGTCATGGGGAATGCAATGCAATGAAGTCTGGAGTGTGGGCTCCTTTCAAATGTAGGGCACCCAGCTCTGAAGAGGAAGGAGAGGGTGTATCTCTGGGCAGTACATTCGCCTCTTCCCATCCACACTCCAGATTCACAAGGCTCAAAGGAGACACACGAGCAAAATGACATGAAATGGATGTAAAGTGATACGAGAGCACTTCAGAGAAGGCCTGGAGGCTGGTAAGGCCATCATAACAAATTTGTAATGTTTACAAAGTGTACAGATATGTCCACTGTGGAAGTAATATCACAATTGAACTCTCAATAGAAGCATTCTCATAATTGAATTTTTGTTTTAGTGATTTTTTAAAAGAGAGAAGAAGATGAATATAACAATGAATTTAAGTCTATAGGTTAAAGATTCAAAATTAAGTGGCCTAGATTATCGAGCATCCTGGCCATGCTGAAATCAAATCTACTCCTTTTTCCTGCAAGGGTTCAGTATTGGCAACTTCAGTGTGACATTATATTACAGAGCAGACAGCTGCTGAGGGGCATCTGAAGTTACTTTGTCTGCTCTAAATTGAATGGGTGAGGGCTGCAGCTGGGCTCACCCCCATGTACCTTAGTGACCCCGAATTCTTTACTGACATGTTACACACAGTAAACCTTGACACTGAGTTGCTGAAATTGGAGTAATTAAACAACTGAAGTTGATGCACCTATTTCTGTAGAAAACAATCAATTAACTCATGAAAATAAATCCAGATTCCATGTGAATGAAATCTTCCTGGCTGAAAGCTAAAATGAAAATCAATTTGGTAGGAAACGTTTTACTTTAATTTCTACTTATTATCTTTATTCAGATTTTGGGTTTGGTTTTAGCTTTTCCCTAAGGGTATAATAATAATAAGCATTGCACATTGGTAAAGTCTGGGATTTATAAAAAAAAGGCTGAGACATATTCTGACATTGTACTGTATTATTAGATGCTCTTTACCTTTGTTCTGCATTTTTACATAGTGTCTCAATAGGGGACAGTCTTTGGCTAGCAATGCATCATGCCTGGTGAGTTCCATCCCTTGGTGACTTCTTTTTGGCCATGTTAAAACTTTCTAGATGGATACTCACAATTGTCTCAGGAGGACCACAGGAACAGTGGTTGGTTCTGAGAGGGAATGAGACTCCTGTGATGCTCTGCTAATTCCTCCTTGGAAAAGGTACTTACCGGCTTAGGTGACCACAGCCACCATCATTAAACACTAAACGTTACATGAACACAAAGTTTGGAAGTCCTAGGGGAGAAAGCTCATTTCTTGACTTTTCCCCCTTACTTCTTGTGGGAAGAGAAGAACACTCAGGGAGGAACAGAGCACAGAGGGCAAATATCCAATTGAGTAACCCCTGGGAGCTTGGTGTCTATGGGCCGAGTTTATGGGAAGGTAGTGTCAGCAGTCAGGGATGTGGCACTTTCAAATGGTTTTCCTTTCCTTCCCTCTTTACCTTCAAGTCCTGAGAGCCTGACTCAAAGACACACCCCACTAATGCCCTGAAAAGCCATAAGAAGCTGAGTTTGTCTTCTGCTTTCTCTGACTCAGCACCTCTGCCTGCACATGGGTGAATGTTTCCTGCAAGTTAGGTAGCATGAGATCAAGAGGGGGCACCAGAAGCATTAACGTGGCCTTAGGCCTAGGCAGGGCTCTCTGTCCAGCTTTACCAGTAATAACGTTAGTGCTGACATCGGTTCCTTGCTTAGTCCTCTGTTTCTGTTTCTCAGTCAGCTGGAACCAAGAGAGCATGGTAAAGTGTTAATCAACAACTTATACAACCAATTTGGCCGTTTTTATTAATATGAAACTATTTTGAGGCTAAAGGAACAATGCTCAAAATTAAATCAAACACAGATAGGGATTTAAGAAACAACACATATTATTAGAACTAGGCAATGAACTAAAAATTGGCATGAATTATACTTGTATAAGGTGTGACTGAAAAATACAGTGAATGTTTAAATTGTTTTTAAAAAATCACTACAGTAAAAGACACATTGCTATTACTCCCCCCAAAATGTCCAAACACACTATTCCACAGTTCCCTTCACTTTCTTGCACTTGTGAAGGTTGTTCATTGCACTCTCATGGCTACTTTGCTGTTCTGAATTGATTAGAAATCTTTACCTCTCATAGTCATCTTGACTTTGGGGAAACGGTAGAAGTTGCACAACCCCAGATGTAGTGAGTACGGTGGATGCAGGCACACTGTGATATATTTACAAGCCTACCTTTCCATCAGATGGAAAAAAGCAACAACATCCACAATGTGTTTTACCACATTTCATAAAGACACAAACAAGGACTTGCAGAATGGCCTCAGAAAGTGGGAGGAATGATGGGATAGGTATTTAAGTCTCTTCTGTTGCCAACCTGGGCACACAAGGTGTCTGAATCAGTTACAACAAAGCTCTGTGGTTGATGAAAACATGTGAGAATACTTCTACTTCCTTTTGAAAAATTTTAACAGATTTTTGCTACCGCAGTGAAAATTCGAGTTGCATATGGTGCAAAGTTTCACAGTGTTTAGTTAAAATTTTTTCTTCTAACTTTTGTGTCCTTGAAGTTGAACCTAGAATGAAATATACATCTGCCAAGACCTTGCACTGAGAGTTCTTCTTCTTCTGCTGACTAAAGACTTTGCTGCTAGGTCAAGGCCCTTGGAATGAGCTCTCTCACCACGGTTCTTAATCTCCTGTTCACATCTCCATTCCTTTTGGGAATTCTCTTTTCCTGTTTCTACATTAGTGGTATTTTCATTTCCGCCACATATTTTCACCCATCTATAATCAGAAAATAACTCTTCAGTGATTATTTTACTTTGATAAAAAGTTGTCTTATACATGAACTTAATTTTCCAAAAATTTAAAAAGTTATTTTACCTACAGAAAAAGGCCATGAAGCAACTATTTTTAAATGCTTTACAGTGGTCTTTAACAAACAAAGGATTCTTTACAAGAATTCAAGAATATCTTTACAGATACACAAGTATCACAGATCTGCTCCTAAATTAATCATTGGCAGTCTTATTCACTTTGAATAATCAAACTGATGGATGTTTTGGGGACTTTGCTAACCATGGTACCATGTCAAAATGCCAATTAGTTCAACTAAAATTTATTGTCACAGTGACTCAGGACTGGACCTGTAGCTGTGCTTGTAGTAATACTGTGGATTTAGAGAACAAAGAACAGAAAAGTCTTGTCTATAGGAGCCCTTACATTCCCCTTTGTATGTGTGTTAGTACACTTTGTGCACTGCAGCAGGTCACCAGCACAGACGCAGGAACATGTGGAATCTGGCGCGGAGGTGGGGGGAGGAGAGCATTACGGGAAGAATGGAGAATAAAGGTGAGCCAAATAAGGGGTCAGGGGCCTGGGAACCACCTATTAATAGAACTTACACGAGTCCACAGACTAATAATTAGAAATTATTGTTAACATGCAGACATGTAAGATGTTGGAAGCATATTTGTACTTTAATGATAAAAAAGCATCTGACTAATAGGGGAAGAGGGAAAGTTGACGAAAAGAAAACGTGTTGGAAATTTGGAAGCCGGAGGCAAACATAAAGGAAGCAAAAAGACCTAAAACACATTTTTAGGAAATGAATACTCAAAATAGGTATATTAAAAATAAAAATAGATACTAAATATTTTTTATACTCACTAAAATATCTACAGTGCCATGCTGGGAGCTGGCTCGGTGAAAGAGAATTTGCCTGGTGTGGGTGAAGTCCTAGGCTCAGCCAACTCAGGCACTGAAGAAAAGCACAAGCTAGAACAGCTATCATGGAAATACCAAGAACTCCAAGTGACAGGGATTGCCACTAGCTGCTGAGAAGAGTGAAAATCTGTGCAGTTACTTTGGAAAACTCTCTGTCGTGCTCTCCAAGCCTGAACATGTGCATACTACTATCAAGTAATTTTATTGCATGTCTCCAAATACGTACCATGTACTAGAATGTACATAACACCACCATTAGTAACAGGTTCAAACAGGAAATTACATGTATGGCATCAACAGGAAAAAGTATAATAGAGCATGGATAATTTTCCCTCTCACTGTTTGAATTTTTACCTAGAGTTCTGAAACAGAGATTAATAAAGACAAAACATTCTGAAGTTCATTAACATGTATATTTCATGTATACATAGGAGACGGTAAGAAAATGAGTAATTCTCAGAAAGTTGATGTGGCCTCCAGGTTTTATAATATCTTCCAACAAAACAAAGAGGAAAGACAGCAAATTATAGGAAATTAATGACAAAAGTGTCCTTTATTATATAGATCATACTGATGCTAGTAAGGTTCTGAAGTCATCTCTGGCCCAGGTGTACCAGAACATGTCTGTGATCATTCTCAGAGGCTGAGACAGGATCTCAAGTTTGAACCCAGCCTGGACAACTTAGTGACTTATGCAAACCTATCTTAAAATAAAAATAAGAGGGCCGAGGCTGCAGTTCAGTGCAAATGCCCTTGATACAATCATATGGATGAGAAGGAGAAAGAAAGAAGGAGAGAAGAAGGAAAGAAAACAAAGAATGAATGAAAGAAAGGGGGGGAAGGGAGGGAAAGAGAGAAAGGAAGGGAGGGAGGGAGGGAGGGACATCTCTAATGACTGACTTTTATGTTTTCACTTAGCAAAAGTGTTGGTTCTATCTATAAAGACAGGTCCCAAGAACGAGGTGCCCGCGGATGATAAAAGGAGAGTAGAAGAAACAAGAGAAACGCGAGCTAAAGGTCTGAGATTGGGGGGTCTACAGTCTCTCGGACTGCAGCAGCCTCTAGCATTCATCTCAGTCGCCTTTTATTAGAACAAAGAATATGACTAAAACCAACAGGAGAATTTCATCATCGCTTTTCATTTCTGCCTCTCAGCTGATAGCAACAATCCTCAGGCAGGCCTCCCACATCTGGGGATCATAAGCCGACCGTCGGTAATCAATCCATTAACAATCACAGTCCTTTCCCCACAAAAAATGAAAGGGGACATCTTAGTAAATTTATATCCTATTTTTAGGGAAATGGAGCAGAACAGAATACTTTCCTTTTATCTGCTTTTCAGTAACCTTTAACTCAAAACAATCCTTATACCAAAGTGCAATTTTGTAGTAGCATATTTTGCTTAAGAATGAATAAAGTAAAAATGATAGAATCACATAGTGTAATAATTGACAACAGTGAGAATTGAGAAATTATAACTGCATGAAACAATTTGGAGAAATTTCACAATATGGAAAGTTGTGAGATGACTTACACTGTATCTAGGAGGATATGCATAAATTATATGTAAATACCGCTTGCGTATGTGCAGATTTTGGTGTTCTCAGGTGGTATTGAAACCACATTCTCATGGATACCAAGACAGAAATGTAAATTATAAGATAACTGAAACAAAAAAACCTGAAAACTAAACCCACTTAATCTGCCCATGCTTTTACAACTCAGTGTACTCCTTGCCTTTATAGAGATGAAGGGTGCTAACAAACGGATCAGAAATGGGGGGTACTCGGTACTGCTGGTACGGTCTCCAAACTATAATGAACCTCTCTTCCTCTCTCTGACCTTCAACCTACCATTACCTTTTGCTAAACTATGAAGACAACATCTTAACCAGTTTCCATCTATTCTCACCTGCCCAGTCTTCTACACTTCACAACCACAGTGACCTTTTCTCTTGTCTTAAGCTCTTCATGTGGTTTTTACTTATGCTCTGAGTACACGGGTAGAATGGTTCTTCATGCTCTGCCTGCCTTTCTAACTTCACTGTTTGTTATGAAATTTTTTCTCAGTCTTTTCTTGCAGTAGTTATTTGCTTTACCTGAAATGATCTTTCTCCCTAGATCTCATACTGTGAGTTCTTTAGAGTATTCAGGTTTCAACTCAAACACCACCTTTTCAGAAAGACCATCTCTAATCTGCTTTTGAAGGTGGCCCCGCCCTAACTTCCTCACTGGCAGGCGTGGCTGTCTTTCCTCAGCACACATCACCGTCTGCAGCTTTGTCAGTTCCTATGCGTTCGCCTCCTTGTCTGTCTTCACTCACAGAGTGTGAAGCTCACAACAACTAGGACCCTGTGCATCCTGCCCAGTACTTTATCTCCCGTTTTGAGCACAATGTGCAGCACAGAGAAGATATTCAATACATAGTTCCTGAATCATTTGAAAGTTAATCGAGAGTGGAAGAAGTGGTTCTTCCCACAGCTCGCCTGCGGCAGTTGGAAAGCATCGGGCAGTAGGACCTGCTGGACGAGAGGATAACGGAACTGATGCAGTGATTAGTTCATCATGACCCTCAACTTACTTGCAAGAAATATATATGTATCAGAACTAGACCATCCCTCCTAACTGGCTTGTTTTTATCTTTCTCTTTTCAATTGGATCAGAAACCAAAAACAAGACTCTGCTTTTCATATATTAAAAGATGTGCATCGAGCACTCATTATGTGCCAGGCCCTATGAGACTTTTAAATGTGTAGATACAGATTACAGAGTAACAACACTTCTCATTATGGGCCTTATAGTAAACCTCATAGTAAACAAATAAATATTAAAAAATGCATACTTTCAAATTAGAGAAAAAAGAAAATAAAAGGAAATAACTGGGAGGAACACATTTCCACTGGGGCTTAAAGGTGGTTGTAGGTAGAAATAAAAAGTGTTTGATGTTCTAGATTCAAGAAGAGCTCAAAATCCTGAACAGGAACTTTCTGGGAGGACGGCTGTGAAATGAGTTTTCACCCTGAGAAAACTGCAAGGGTGGGAAGAGTTCCAGACTAGAAAGGAGGTTGGACTTTGAGTAACTGGGAGAAGTGTAAAGCACAGAAAAGAACAATAGTTACAAAGACTAACTCTTAAGGTCCATTATGAAGAATTTGGATTTTCGGGGGGGGCTTCTAAGAGGTACACATGTTCCAATTTCTCTTTAAACAGATCACTCGGTGGCTAACTGAGAAAGGAAGCTCACAGAGCTGCTTGAAAGGTAAGCTTTAGTACAAGGTGTTTGCAGTGTGGATTAGATGCTGGCAATGAGTGGTCAGAACGCTGGATGGATTCAAAACTATTTTGGAAGAAAAATGCGTAAATCTGCATTAAGATCAATTCAATATGAGGGGCAGGGTTAATGAAAACTTTTTTGTGCAGTGCTGGGGATCAAACTTAGGGCCTTATGTATGAAAGGCAAGAGCTCTACCACTGAGGCACATCCCCAACCCCCACGAAAACCTTCTAAAAAAGGTTTTCCTTCTAAAACATGAAAGTGAAGAAGATATCAGAAAATGGGACGGTATACCTTGTTCCTAGATAGTCAAAATGGTCTTACTTCTGAGACTGATGTTCAGATTCATTGCAATCCCAAAGCACTAAGAACAACCCTCACAGAACTGGAGAAAATAGTGTTAAAATTTGTAGAGAACAGAGGAGATACACAACAGCAAAAGCAATGCTAAGTAATGAGAATAACGTGTAAGGCAGTATAACCCTGATTGGAAGTTAGATTGAAAAGCACAGTGACACTGTGGAGAGCAGGCTGGAGATTGCTCAGTAAACTAGGACTAGAGACCCCATTCAACCCAGCTGTTCCCCTCCTGGGTATTTCTCCAGAAGAACTGAAAACATCATACCACAGCGATATATGTGTACCCATGTTTATAGCAGAGAAATTTGTAACACCTAATTGTGGAAAGGATCCAAATGTCCAACCACTGAGAATTGGATAAAAAAGATGTGGTGTTTTTATATAATGGAATATTATTGAGCTAAAAAGAAAGACAATCTTGAGGCTTTTATAGGTAAATGGATTCATCTAGAGACCATACTCATCAGTGAAATAAATCAGACTCACATGTGTAAACATCTTATCGTCTCCTAGTGTAAGAACCTGAAAGAGTAAATAGAATAGAATCTAACAGGCACAACAGATACTTCAAAAGGGAAACTGCTCAAAAGGAAAGAATGACTTGGAAGAGGGAAAAGAGAAAAGAAATAAAGAAGGGAAAAGTATGAATATATACACAGGACAGCTAAGATAATTGTACTACTAATTTCTATTGCGTTATTGAAAGGAAGAGTTAATGTTTAATTGTCTTATCAATCTTACAGGCCTACATTTATTTATCTGAGTAAACAATTTGAAGATAACAATATATAATACAACAATCGTTAATTTCATATTACCTTGTCTGAAATTCTGTATTGCTTTTATTATTGTTATGTTATTTTATTTATGTCTGTGTGTCTGTTAATATGTTTCAGTTCTTTTATCTTTAAAATAAAAAAAGCTACAGGGACAAAAGCAGCATGGTGCTGGTGCAAGACAAATGTGGATCAATAGAACAAAAGATAGGATGCATGCTTATATCTAGTAATCTGAACAACTACTTAAAAGATAACAATATGCAATATAACAACCACTGTTGATTTCCTATCATCTTGTTTGAAATTCTGCATCATTTTAGTGTATTTTTACATTTTTATTCTCTTTAAAATAGAAAAAGAAGCATTAATGTAAAAAAAAAAAAAAGAGATGCAGAAGCCCAAGTACATTCCCCTATTTGATCTTTAACAAAGGGGCCAAAAACACACCCTGGAGAAAAGACAGCCTCTTTAGTAAATGGTGCTGGGAAAACTGGCTATTTACATGCCAAAGACCAAATGTAGACCCATATATCACATCATCTACTAAACTAAAATCAAAATAGATCTAGGACTTCCAATGTTAAAACAGAACCTGGCAGAAGAGAAAAATAGGTAAAATTCTTGAAGTCACTGGCATAGTCAAGGACTTTCTGACAGAACACAAGTTGCATAGGGAATAACACTAAGAATCAACCAATTTTTTTTTTTTTTTTTTTGGTGCTGGGACTTAACTCAGGGCTTTGCACTTGCCAGGCAGGTGATTGTGCCACTGAGCTAGATCCCTGGCCCCAGAATCAACCAATGGGATCATGTGAAATTTAAAAGCTTCTGCATAGCAAAACAACCAACAGAGTGAAGAGACAACCTACACAATGGGAAAAATTTACCAGCTGTTTGTTAGAGAGAGGACTAATGTCTAGAATATATAATGAACTCAAAGAAGATCCTTCCAAATAAAATACCCAATCAAAAAATGGGCAGCTGGAATGAATAGACACTTTGCAAAAGAAGAAGTAGAAATGGCTAGTAGACACATAAGAAATGTTCAGCATTGCTGATCATTAGAGAAGACCAAACTAAAACAAACTGAAGACCTCATCTCACCCCAGAAAAGTGGCTATAATAATGATATCAAATAATAACAAATATTGGCTAGGACGTGAGTAAAAAGGAACGACTTTACATTGTCGGTGGGAGTATAAACCAAGATAGCCACTGTGGAAGTCATATGGGGATTCTTCAGAAAAACTGAAAGTAGAAATTCCATTTGACCCTGCTATTCCACTTTTGAGTATCTTCCCAGAGAAGTTAAAAAACAATTCATATCACAGTGACATATGTGTACCTATGTTTATAGCAGTGCAACTCATAATAGGTGACCCAGCCTACATGCCCACCAACAAGAGAATGGATAAAGAAAATGTGAAACCTATACAGTGGAGTACTACCCTGCCATAAAAAAGATAAACTTGAGGCATTTGTAGGAAAATGGGTGCACCTTGGACTGTAATAGGTGAAGTGAATCACACGCATACGTTTGAGCATCATACGGTTTCCCTTATGTGAGAGGCTTTGTAGGAAAGAGGAGCGAGAGAGAAAAGAGCAAGAAAGAAAGCTGTTATATTTTGTTTCTGTTGTCTGCCTCTTTCACGCTAACAAGGTGTGACAGCTCAGTATGTAAGATAATTCCCAATTTGGACACTTGCTTTTTCATATACTTCCAGTGAATATATGGAAACTGAAATTACAAACCCAATGTTGTTTATATATTAAAAGAGATTTAACAAATCTGTGCATCAATTATAAGCTGAAATTTCTTAAATATTTGACATAATAATTCAAAGAAGATGTAAATACAGCAAGATACACACTGTTTGTGGATTGGAAGATTGAACATAGTAAAGACGCTAATAATTTCCAAATTGATCTTTAGGTTTATTGCCACTCCTATCAAAATCCCATCAAGGTTCTTTATAGCAACAACAAACATTGCAATATTTATGTGGAAAATCGTGGATCTTAGAATAGCTAAGCCAATCTTAAAAGAATAAGGTACAATAAACCACTCTGCCTGATGTTACGTTCTGTACACAGCTCTACTAATGAAGATAATGTGTGTATCGGGGAAGGGACAGACACAGAGATCGGTAGAACCTAACAGAGTAACTAGCGGAGCAGGTACACCACCGCCAGCGTGGTAAACTTGTCATTTTATTTAAAGCTGAACTCAAAACTCCACACCAAAATGAACGTCTATGTCCACACAAAACTTGCACACGATGTTCACAGCCACTTTATGTGCAGAAGAAATAACTGGAAATGATTCCTATGTGCTTCTGCGGGTGAATGTTAAATAAGAGATGGCACTCCACACCGGGACACGCTCAGCAGTGTGCAGGGCGGAGCGTCGCTCGGCAGTGCACAGGATGGAACTGCTATGCTGAATGGAAGTTTGTCCGTGGGTCGTGGGTTACCGTTATTCTGCTATGCTGAGTGGAAAAGCTGACACCCGACCCCCCCTTTCTGACACCTTTGAAATGAAAGAAACATAAAACAGATCAGTGGTTGCCACTTGTTAGGGACAGGGTCGGGCAGACGGAAGTGGTTGTTACACATATGACAGAGTCTTTGTGAGGGTGGGACTGTTCTGTATTTTGATTACACCAATGTCAAATCTTGCTTGTGATATTGTATTACTTTTGAAAGACATTGTCTTTGGGAGAAACTAGGCAAAGGACATTAAGTACCTATCTGTTTTAGTTCATATAACTGCATGTAAACCTACAATTATGCAAAGTAAAATGTTAATTTAAAAGATAGCACTGGAGTGAAAAATAAAAACTCTCCTAAGGAATATCTGGGGTTCCTAAGTTAAAAGGAGCATACACGTACTTGCCTGAGGGGAGGGGCATACAAGGCTAGCTCTTGAGTGTGCTCCCGCAAAAACTGAATAAGAATAAGCAGTGTTTAAGAGGAGGAAGATTATTCACATTATGCTTCAAAATTTATATATGGATTTGACGTAAATGAAATGGGTAGGTTGGAAGACAAAAAATAGTTTTAGTATGTTCTGAGAAAGTGAATATGCTATCATGTTTAAACATGTAAAAATGAGAAAAAAGGATGAAAGATCTTATTTTAAAAGAAGATAGAAGAAATATAAAAGTCCTGTGTCTAGAACATGCACTGGTTGAAGATTAAAGGAGATGTTAGTGGACTCCTGAACAGGCATGAAGAGGAGACGCTTTCTAGTCAGAGATCTTGCGCATGTGTGTTCCCAGGCTGTGAGCAAGGAGTGCGTGTGGAGAATGCTCCCCGGTGGGTGTGACTGAGCAGAGCGTGAGGTGCATTTATGCAGCTTCTAGGGGATGTCGGATGAGCTAGAGGTGTCCAATAAGCCAAGGTGAAGAACTGAGCGTCCCTCTACCCTGAAAGTGGCAGGGAGTTGTCAGAGAAATACAAGCCTCTGGTGTTTCCTACCTCATTTTCCTCCCTCCCTTCTCCCCTCTCCTCCCCTCACTCCTTCCTTTCTTCGCTGTCATTCATGTCACAGCCTTCTGACTATTTAGCAGTGTGCTGAAGTAGACACCAGCAGTCTAAGATCGTGCTCTACATGCTTACAGCCCAGAAGACAAAATGCACATGCAACCACTGCACTGGTTTTAGCTTTATTTACTCTTGTTGATACAAAAGGGAGTAGACATAAAATTTATTAAACTCGGCAATGCTCCAGACTGTGCCCAGCATTCTGTATGTGTCATCTCATTTTATCCCTACTATGACCATATGAAGTAGGAAAATCATGTGCAAGCACATTGACGTGTTATATAAATGCTTTTCATAATTAAAGCTCTGTGGAATTTCATCCCCTGGGTGTTCAAAAACAGTCTAGACATCCATCTGTTACAATGCTCAAGTGAGACCCTGTGGGATGCTTTCACCCTTAGCTTAATAGCGTTGTCAGCTTCTGTCTATTTCCAAAAAATTCTGAAATTCTGTAATCAGATGGAAGTCATGATAAACTCTTGTACTCTTTGCAAATGATTTAAATGTTATGATTTTTGAAGAAAGAAACCAATGTTTTACTATATCTAACTAAAAGAGCCATGACATTTTCCCTGGGGTGAGGGCTGCTATGCTCATGCCAGGACCGACTTCCAACAGAATGGTTTCAGTTGGCTTGCCCAAATTCCCTAAGGATTTCAGAGGCTTAAAATGTTCTTTCATTTTGATTTCTGCAATTACATTGTACTTATATGGGTCATATTTCTGCTTACTTTTAAGTGGTGGGGTTAAATGCCCATATTTAATATATAAATGCATATTTACATATACGTTGTAAAATAAAATTACCTTTCTCATACCTACATCACTCACATCAAACAATGACTACATTTTCAAAATTTTTTAAATTTATTTATTTTTGTCATTTTGAGCCAGGGTTTTGCTATACAGTTCAAGATGGCCTTTAACTCATTTTGTAGCCCAGGCTGGCCTTGAAATCCAAGTGATCCTTCTGCCTCAGCCTCCTGAGTGCTGTGATTACAGGTGTGTACCACCATGCCCAGCGAAACAATGATTTCATTTAAAGAAATCCTAGGCCCTAAAAATGACTAATAGTTCTCCTGTACTTAGAATTCAGAGCATAAAAGGCAATACTATTAAAGGTGCCTTGAAAATGTCCATATCTAGGAAATATAGTCAGGTGCACAAATGTGATTATGCTTTCTGAGCATTGTATCTTTAATGGGGAAGCTTACTGTTATGGTTGATACAATGTGTCAAATTGAGGAGTCTAGCAACTTAGTGATTGAGCAGTTCTACAACCCCAACCTATGCAAGAGGAGGGCTCGGAGATGGTGTGGCCATGGGCGGACAACCAAGGCACAACATAAGGGAGGAAAAGGGGCTTGTTCCTGTTGCTTGTGCTGTCTTGTGCTACCTTGAAGCGTTGCCCCTGTGCTCTGCCACCCCACCTTGGAGCAGGCTAATTATTGACAAAAACCTCCCCAAACTATAAGCTAAATAAACCTTTCCTTCCTTAATTTTGGGCATTGGGTATGTTGTCTCAGCAACCAAGAAATATGACAGAATTGTTTCGAGGAAACCAAGGAGGTAACCAAGATACATCTATACTCATCCTGCTACAAAGTTTTTACTGAAACTAGAGTGTTGTTTCTGTGCAAAATGCTATGAAATATTGTTTTAGATGAGTTGGCTCTGATGGATGAAAATCGGTACATCATAAAGCACATCACAAAATAGAGCAGTGGAAATGAGTGTCCCAGGTCCTGATTTCCTAGCACATAACCTTTGCTTTTACTCAGCTCTGTGATGTTAAGCAAGGCGCTTCACCTCCACCTGTGTTCGTGGCCTCCAGAATCACTGGGTCAGGCAGCAGGTAGTGTGCAGACTGGATCCTGTTTTCATGGGTGATGAGATGCAAAAGGGACATCAGTAGCCATACCATCCACTCTATGCCTGACTCATAACTGGGGAGCAAGCAAAGCCAGGTGTAATTTTCAATTTCTAAACAATCCCCTTTAGAGTCTGTGGTTTTCTGAAAATGAGAGCAGCAACTCCCTTTTCAGAGGAAGAAACAGGGTAAGTCAAAAGTGACTTACAGTGTAGTTCAGTGCTACAGTACCTGCCGAATATGCTTGAGACTCACAGTTTAATCCCCAGCCATAAAATAAAAAGACCTGAAGTGACACTCATGGATAATGATGATAAAAGTAGAGACTCTTTTTCTTCTGTTCCATTTATAGCCTCATTCTTTCGGGCTCCTTCAGAAACTATGAAAGAATGAGAAACCCAAGCCTTTCCACATGCGTGAGATCATCTGAAAGTACATTTCAGTCAGGCTGGGTGTAACAATCTAAATGCCATGCAAATCAGAACTTTTTGTTCAGAAAATCTGAAAGGAGATGCTACTCAGTCTAGTTTCTGTAAATACTAAGGTAGAACTTTTGAAACCCTGCCAAATTTTTAAGATAAGTGATAAGAATTCTGTATGATGCTTTCATAGCAGACATGTATCACTATACACTTGTTAAAACTCATAGAATGTGCATCACCAAGAACAAACTCTCATGCGAGCGGTGGAAATATATCAAGGCAAGTTTGCTGACTGCAGTAGGACTCCATTCTGATCGCTGAAGGAGTTTGCAGAGGGGAAGCTGTGCATTTACTGCACCAGAGAATATAATGGAAAGTATCTGTACTTTCTGTTACATTTTTCTGTGAGCCTTAATCTGCCCTTAAAAAATAATTTTTTAAAAAAATTAGAGCACCAGCTATGCAGAGGGCTGTAAACTTCATGAAGGCGGCAAAATAGCAATGCCCTCAATGTTATTTTAGCACCTTAGCACAGTGTCAGATAAGAAAGAACATGCACATATTTTACTAAATTATGAATACGTGAATGTATACATGCACATGAAATACAAAGCAATGTGACAGATGATCAAGATTCAATAGTGAACACAATCAAATAAGATCCCTGTCCATCCACTGTCTCTATAGAAGTCATAGGGGCAAATCCAGTTCTGATTGTGACAAGCAACTTGAATGGAATGAGACTGTATGCATGCCCGCCTGTGTATATCTGTGTTTGGGTGATAATCATTTCCAGGACAAGTGTGAGGCACGAACAGGTTCCAAACGTTTCATGCAACATCTCAGATGTGGGGGTGCGATAGCATCAATTAAGCAAGGCTGGTTATACTTCAAAATAGCTGAAGGGTAAATTGCTAAGATGAAAAGTAGAGTTCTTTTATGTTCAATACTAAGTCTTCTCATATCTCTGCATGTTGAGTCAACTTATACTGCTGTGCTTTAAAGGAGTAATCTCTGTCCAATGATACCACAGGATAAATCACATGCAAATTATTGCAACTGACCATGAAACTGCCCAGGCACTCGAAAGCATTCATACCCGTGTGACAGACCCCCAGCAAGCTTGTCTCAAGTGGGCAAACTGCATTTAATCTTACAGATGTGTGTATTTCTACTCATTCTCTATCTATTATCTCTCTAGCACTTGTTTGTCTGTCTGTCTGTGTATCTTACAGTCCTGAGGAATCAAACCAAGGTCTTCACATCGTCCTGCTTACTTTTTTAAAAATCAATTAATTAACTCTTTTTTATTTTTATTTATTTATTTATTTATTTATTTTGAGGTAGATCTTGCTATTTAGTTCACACTGGCCTTGAACTCATAATGTAGCCCAGGCTGGCTTGAACCTCAGTCTCCCAGAGTGCTGGGATTACAGGTGTGCATCATCACTTCTGGTTATTTCTATTTTTAACTAACTTATTTATTTGAGCATTACCTTAATGTTTCCTTTTAACAGAACTCCTATTTTAAAAAGATTCACCTACTAAGCTATAATAGATTTCCGCACTAATAGTCCACTTTTATAGAAATTAGGATAGACTGTAATTTTATTGTGTGGTGTTTCACACAACCAAAATATTCTACAGTATTGACTTAATGTGGACCTTACTAGAAGTTCCAGCTCTAAACATTACTATACTGGTATCCACTGTTCTTCCCCTGACAGTGATATTATTAGCCTTATTTTTCAGCTGAGAAAGCTAAGATGAAGATTGACTCAGTTGGAAACAGGCCAAGTGTCATATCCAGAAAGAGACCCAATCTGTACTAAAGGTAGAACTGACAGAGGCTCACTGGCAGGAAATGTCCTTTTCTTAGAGAATCTCCACATTTCTAGGCACTGTGCTCTGGATTTAATTGGTGTGAACCGAGAACCAGACAACAGCAGTCTTGGAAGGGAGTAACTAACACTGACCTGGACATTCGTGACAGATGGAAATGAAAGAATTGCTTAACTGAATCTCTGTAAAAGTCATAAACACCAACCAGACAATAACTATGATTTAAAAGATAGTTTAAGCTTTCCAAATTGTTCTTATTTAAGAAAGACTCAAGCAAATTTACCTAACCAGTTGCATACAAAGTACTGGAAAAACTTAACACATTTAGGAATAAGGCCTTCAAAGATATTTCCTAATGCTTGGGAGGGTTCTAAGTTTATATCTGATTATTATTCTCTCTCTCAGCTTTTAATCATTTCTTTAAACAAACTACATTTATTGACTATTTTAGTCACTGGTTACTTCATGTAGTTACAGACAGCTTAGTTTGTCACATGGAGGCACAACCAGGAGCTTAGCTCAGAGATACTATGCTCAAGTCCGTCTCAAGTTTAAAAAAAATTCAGACAGTTGGTAGGAAAGAGTCTGAAGTTCTGCACAATGGCTTTCTTCACTCATCTAAAACTCCACTCTGAACTGTTGTGGTTCATTTTTTCATCTACTACTATGTACTCAGGACTCTTCCATGCACCGGGAATATACATCACACACATAAAACTGAGTGTCTCCCTTTCATGAAACTCCCATTCTTACAGCGGAGAAAAGTAAAATAAATAAATAAATAATAACCGCACAATGTCAGCCTGTAACAAGGATTGAGAGAGCAAAGGAGTTAGGGAAATATCTGGGGAAACCCAGAGAGAACACCGAGTCAGAGAGGACACCGAGTGTGACGTCCTGAGACGGGCACTCTCCTGCCAGGGCAAAGGGGTAACAGAAAAGCCAGCACAGCGAGATGGGAAATGGAAGCTCACGAAGCCAGGGGTTCTCGGGTGAGGGGGTGTGGGATTTCCCCTTAATTCATACGGAGATGTCATTAAAGACCTTCACTTGGAGGACACCACACCGTGCAGGGTGGGGAAAGAACCGTGGCCGCTGGAGAAATGGCGGTGACAGCCTGGGGGTGGGGATAGGAGAAATGGTTGTGTGCGGACTATATTTTTGTCATAATTGAAAATTCGTAAGAGAAATTTTTCATAGCACCTGGGCTTCTGAAGATGAATTTCTACATTTGGCTCAGACCTAATGTAATAAAATTGATCAACTCCATTGATCCAGTATAGCAGAAACCATAGAATGTAATTTAATGAGAACTTACCTAGAGGCACAAATTTCAACAAGGAGATAAACAACTCTTTATAATGTTAACCAAGCACCAAAAGCAGGCATCATATACAGAGGGAAATGAAGATAAGCAAAATTAATTTTATTGCTAACAAAGATTTCATAAATTTGTCAATCGAACATCTTAAGCTTCCTGAAAAAGAAACTGATGCTAACGCCCAAAGGAGAAAAAGTACTGATGGAAAGAATACCAGATTTCACAGTGTTCAGGAAGGCCAGAGAAGTGGGCATGAAGAATGTATAGAAGCAGAGGAAGCTGGTG
This sequence comes from Dinomys branickii, assembly GCA_004027595.1. Classification (NCBI taxonomy): domain Eukaryota; kingdom Metazoa; phylum Chordata; class Mammalia; order Rodentia; family Dinomyidae; genus Dinomys; species Dinomys branickii. Next base: position 26,234 of record PVLD010006072.1, on the reverse strand, counting down.
AGCAACAAGAAGCCCAGCCCGGTCACTGCACAGATAAAAGCAGCTGAGACACCATTGTTCTGTTTCAGCTCCTGCCATGGTACCAGTACCAGGGTGGGGTGCAGTACGGGCGGGCACTGCGTGATACAGCTGCCACTGCCACAAAGGTCACAAAGGCCAGTGCTAGACACTGCACCCTCGATGACCATAGCTGTCTTGTGAACAAAATGCTCCTTCTACTTTTGTCAATCTCCTAGGCCACACATCCCTTTATATCCACTCCTGTAGCATGTTGGTTTATGTGTTGGTTTGGGGGATATTTTTGCAAGGGGAACAATACAATACGGAGCACATACTTTATATGATTATTAATAATAATCACCCAAAGAACGATATACAAAAGAGTGCAGGAAATCTGTGCATACACTAATACCGAGGAATCTAGCTGATGCCTGAATCCCACAGAAATGTCCTGCATGAGTCCAGGAGAAGACCTAGAACTCATAACAATGCCTTCCACGAGGCCCAGAGCCCATAACAATATCTCATGCAAACCTGTTTCACAGATCTGTGCTGTGAAGGCCCAAAGGTCAGTGGGGGAATCTAGGAAGTCTGTGTCTGTGCCAGTGGGATGAAGAATCTGTGCTAGCAGACTGAGGGATCTACACAGCAGCCAAGAAGCAAAGTAAGAATCAGAGCTCCCCTGAAAAATACCACAGCCATCCTCAGCAACAGTGAGGTTCCAAGTTCCCCGATGATCAAAATGGCTGAGTTCCTGCCAGGAAAGCCAACACAGCAAACTTCTCCCAGAGACTGGCAGGCAGTGCACCATCTTCCCCTCTGGAGCCAGGAGGCAATGCTCAAAGTGAGGACCAGAGCTCCCCACAGTGAACCAAAGTCATTCTCAGCGCCAATAAGGTCCTGAACTCCTCAGAGGATGAAAACAGCCAAGTTCATCAGGAAAGCCAGCATGACGAGCTCCCCCAAAACAACCAACAGCTCCTTACAGCTTCCACCAGCTCCCAACAGCCTCCTTCTTCTTCTCCAGTTCTGCCTCTTATGCTGCTGGCAACAGTCCTCAGGTGGGCCTCCCACACCCAGCACCACGCTTATTCAGTTCAGCCGGGGGCTGTAAATTGACCACCAGTTGTCAATCCTCCGCAGCTTACGTCAATTGCACATATCCATGCAACCAGAGAACCTGTTGTGAACATCTGTCAGTTCAGACTTCTACAGGGAGAGATAGGCCCTACCCTATCAAGACTGAGACTCATACACTGGGACAATTCATACAGCACAGAGTAGGAGATCAGATGCTAGGAAGCTACAAATATCGAAAGAAATCTGTTACAGGAAATGCATAAGCTGAGATGAAAATTCTCTGCAGAAATCTATGAAACAAATTTCTCTGGTAAGAAATATTCAGCATATGAAAATGACAGAGTTATACAAAGAAACATAAAATGAGTATGGGTCATTTCATTCTTTAACTGAAGATTTTCATCAGTTCTTTAAAGAGGAATAATAAAGTTTTATTGAATTCCTTGTATGAACTCAATTATTTCCTTTACCTTAAACTCACATGTTGAAACCCTAATCCCCCAAAGTTCAGAATCTCATTCTTTTCTATTTATCAACTATTAGCTTTTTTTACTCCACCCTTTGCTATATTAAAGCTGCTATATTAAAAGCTACTATATAAAAAGACATAGGTGCCAGGGCTGTAGGGAAAATTACTCACCCACAATCTTTTATAGGCTGCTACCACTTCAAGATAACAAGGAATGAATCTTAGTAATAGGTCTGAAAGCCAAACACACTGAAAGGCTGATTGAACACAGCATTAGTAACCAGTAGATTCTGGACATGTTGGTAACGTTTCGCTGTCAACTTATTGGTCACGCTGACAAGTTGAAGAAGTCAACAGGGAAATGTTTTTTCCTTTTTTTTTTGATAAATTACTGAAATCCTCATGTCACCAATATGAGCACAAGGTTCTTTATAAACTCAGTACAGCTGTCTGTGACAGCTTATTAACTTGAAAAACAGGTCTTTTAAATCACAAATACTGTATTTCAATACTTCTATTTAAATTTTTTTGTTAAATCAAAACCTCATTAAACACAAGAACTTAAAAATGAAGCCTTCCACTATACATACATAATACAAAGCAACTTCAGTAACCTGAAGATTTCCCTCCTGCTGACCCTGCTTAGTCAGACACTGCCACTGAACCTAAATTCTGATGACCTTGATCTGTTTCCTGGCCCAGCGATTTAACATCTTTCAAAAGCCATATAAACACAATCCTTCCGTGTTTACTCTGCAGAGACTAGCCTACCCACATAGCGTAATGGCTTTGAGAGTTATCCATGTGGTTGTATGGATCAATAGGTTTTACTGGTATAGTGTTTCATTACATGGAAACACACCAGTTTATCAGTGGGATCTGAAACAAAACTGTCCTCCACGATCATAGTCTTGTTCACTGTAGCAATCTGGATACTTGTACTTCCTATAAAAGTTGCTTAATGAGAAGCAACAGGAAATAAACCATTCTTTTAAAATCTCTATTCTTGAACATGCAGAGAAACAAAGAAATTATTTAAATTTTTTCACTAGAAAAACAAAGGAAGGATTTATATATAGCAACCAATATACAAATGAATAATCTCATTGATAAGTGGAATTTTAATGAAATTTATTTTCATTTTTATTCATTCAGTTGCTAATTGAATCACTTTTTAGTTAAAGTAAACATGTTTTATATATAAACACTAAACAGATTGAAGCAGTGGAAATTATAGGCAATCTATGCCAAGTGATGGATAATTATTACCATGAAAGAATACTGATATAAAATCAATGACATCTCTCCCATTTGCCTTGTATCTAAGGCACACAAAATTACTTAGTGTTTTGGTAAATTGGTATAAACTGGTATGTATTGGTCTTTATTGAAAAATTTAGAATATCTGCATAATTTAAATTAAAAAGAAATGACAAGAGTTTTTTTCTTTGAAAAAAGTTTACCTTTATTACATAAAATTTATATATACTGCACTGTATGTATTTAATACATAATTTGACAAGTTGGAAAATATGTACACTTATGAAATTATCACAGTAATCAGGATAATTAACAACTCACTCAACCCCCGGATTTTCCCCTTCCCTTCCCACTGTTGGCCCCTCCCTCTCCTTGCACTCAGGCAGGATCTGTTCATTTCACTATGTATTCTTTTTCAGATTAAAATGTGTATGTCAAACAACATAAGATCTGTAGTTTTTGGTGTGGTTTGCGCTACTCATCATACTTCTCTGAGATTTATCTCTATTGTTGCATTTAACAATTTTTAAAATTTTGTTCATCATATAGCTATGTAAGCATTTGTCATCCACGTACGGGTGGACATTTGGTTGGTTCATTGTTTTCAGTTGCTTCATTTCCTTTGCAACACATGGTGTGATCAGTCTTCTTGTGTTCAGCAGTTGCACTGGGTGAACAGTGGGGTCTCACTGCAGCTGTCATTTCTGCTTCCCTAATGCCTGCTGACGGTAAGCCTCTTTCCCGCATGCTTTGTGCCACTCATATATATTCTTTGATGAATATCTATCAAGTAAGTTGCCTTTTTGTTATTTTTCTTTGTTCTCTCATTAAACAAGTTCAAATTTTCTCTCCCTCCCTCCCTCTCTTTCTTTCTCTCTCTTTATATATATATACATATATATTTATTTCCTGGTCTATGGTTTGGCCCTTTATTTCAATGACAGTGTCATTTAAAGAACAACCATTTTTACTTGTGAAAAAGTCCAATGAAAACTATGTTTTTTGTGTTATGTAGTACTGGCAAAACTTATAAATGCTAAGACTTTGTTTTCTTCCAAAAATCTTATAGTCTTAGCTCTTATATTTACATATACAAATGCTCCATCAAAATTCACCAAGAAGAAAATACTCTGGTTTCTCTTCAGATCATATAAATCTTTTGCCTTTTACTAAAATTCACGGAGAACATTTTCCCTTTCTAAAGGAATTTCATAGCAGTTTCATTGAAAAATAATTTAAGTATATTAAATGTGTGTGTGTGTGTGTGTGTGTGTGTGTGTATCACATGCTGTTGCTGTACTCTCTACTCAGTTTTATTGGTCAGTTTGTCTAATGAAAGTATCACAATGTTTTGATTATCCTTGTTACCCAAAAAAGCTTCTTGAAATAAAGTAATGCACTCCCCCCAAATTTGTTCTTCCTTTTTAATGTTCTATGTCTAAAGTGCATCTTTCATATTTCCACATATATTGAAATTTGTCAACTACTGAAAAAATTTTGGTTAGAATTGGATTAAACATACAGATCAATTGGCATATAAATGATATATTAATAATATTGAATCTTATGGTCTATGAGTATTCTGTATCTGCATATAATTAAATCTTAATTTTTCACAAGTTTTGAAGTTTTCAGGGTAATGTTGAATAGCCTGGGAAATGAATCCCTAAATTTTTTATTCTATTGTAAACAACAGACTTTTGATGTGATATAGCCAACTTGACATAATTAAACGTTATAAATCCTCCTGTGCCACAATATGGAACATTGCCCTACGCATCAGTGAACACTCCACAACCTCTGAGCGCAGAATACACGTTCTGGAAGCTAAAACAATAAACGAAATGAATATTGCACCACTTTACCTATAGCATAAGAAGCTCCAAAAAAATGTTTCTGATAATTATTTATCAATTTTACGGTTTAGATATACAGTGTCGCCTTTTGGAAGGCTGTTGGATTACGGGAGCCAGAGCTGACCTGCTGCTGTTAGCAGATGGGGCTCGTTGGAGGGGGCTCCCCCGGCGTGGGACCTGGAAGGGTCTGTTCTCGTCCTCGATCTTCTCTTTGCACTGTTTCCTGCTCTCTGTGAACAGCTTTCTCCCGTGCCAGGCTCGTGAACTGGGCCATTTCTGTAGTTGACCTTGCCTGTGCTGGACGGAAACTTCTGAAACATGAGCCACGATAACCTTCTCCTTCGTTAACTGTGGGCACCAGGTGTTTCTCTCCCGGTGAGCAGAAGGTTAGGAAGACAGGACTTTATCCGCAGCATGAGGCCTTCCCAGCAATCGGCTTCCATTTGCTTCTATCATTTTTTCAGCGATGGCTGTCCGTGTTTTACTTCTGTATGTGTTACACATTCTATAGCATATTTCTTCTCAGTTTCCCAACTGTATTTTAAAGAAATTTTAATATTTTATTGATTAAACACAGGGCCTCACACATACTAAGCAATCATTCTACCTTTGAGTTATATCCTCAGTACAAAAAAGTGTATTTTTTATTGCTTATAAATTTGGAATTTCTTCACTTTTTGTGTCAGTCCATATTTCTATCCAGTTTATTTATCTAAAGATCTTCTTTCTCCCTTTGCTCTAGTGAGTAAAAAACTGCTAGTGGCAAAATTTTTTGCTTTTATATGTTTGGGAGTCTCCGTTTTGCTTTCATTCTTGTTCTATTCTTATTAAGAAATTTTAAGTTTGACAATTCTTCAGAAAATTGGTGAAAAGAACAAGGGAAAGTACATCCAGTGTTCGTTGAAATGATAAGCCTGCACATATAAGAAGTTTAATGAATTTAAAGGATGAAAATATGAAAAAACACCACACCAATCAATTTTCTGAAAAGTCGTGATAAAGGAAATCTGTCACATAAGAAGTAAAAAAGATAAGAATGGTAATGGCCTTCATGACTTTGGGCAGGGAACAGCATGGAAACCTCCCATCGCTAGATGTTTCGCATCTCTACCAACTGTTTTGAGCTCTGTTGCAGCACAGAATTAAATCCCTGAGGAGCAGTTCAACCTTCCCGAGGCTTGCTTTACTCTCAGGAGTCAGGGCCAATGCCCAAGATAAGACGAGGCTTTCCAACTCTTCCGAGTCCTTTGCATGAGATCCCTTGAATTTGACTTGCTTTTAGTTCTAACCAGGGGGAAATAAACTACCCTGAGCCTATTTAATCTCTAGGAGTTTCCCCCCCACCTCCTTTTGTATAACTGCTTCCCTCGCTCTGCACAGGTTTTCTGGTGCACGTGCTGATCAGCACTAGCTGATCACTCAAGGAGGGCACTGCACACATCACCGAAGCTCCATCTTCCCCAGCCCCTGTCCAACTCCGTTACTTCAGCTGGTGGGGACTCTTCCCACGGCCTGGCCTTCGGCTCTGAACCGCTGAGGCACTGACTGCTCTCACCTTCCCACTGCCTGTCTCAGACTTCTCTTTCCTGCCTGAAGCCTGTTGCTTGATTTGTCATGTCCGTGTTTTAAGTTGTTTTGGATGGGAGGATAAACTCAGCTCTTGTTCTTCCAAGATAGTTAGCCACGAAACTTGATATATTATAAATAAAGCATATCACTTTTAAGGGAGTAAATGCATTACTAAATTTTTCTCAGACAACAAAATATTTTCTGGGAATTGCTAGGTGATGAAGCACATGACGACTTCTGTCAATTTTTAGGGTCTCCGGTAGAGTTTCTGGGCTTTCACTCAGTTCATAAAGGACTACATTTAGGTCTGGCCATTTCAGGCACTTTTCCAACTTTTCAGAAATTAAATCTGAGCAGAAGAAGTAAATGTTTGAACAAAACCAAACTGCAAGGGAAATACTTCAAAGAATCAACAACTAGGATCTCATCTTAATGAAAAGCTTTTGCACATCAAAAGAAACCACCAATAGAATAAAAAGAAAACCCACAAACTGGGAAAAAATGTTAGCCAACAATCTCTCAGACAAAGGACTTCTATCTAGAACATATAAAGAATTTTTAAAAATCAAACCCCCAAACTTTAAAGACCAATCCAAAAATGGCCATTTGAGATGAATATACACTTCTCAGATAAAGAAAAACAAATGGCAAATAAGTACATGAAAAAATGTTCAACTTCATTAACCATTTGAGAGATGCAAAGTAAAACAATGGTGATATTCCATCGCACCCCAGGAAGAATGACCACCATCAAGAAATTAACCAGTAACAAATGCTGGAGGGGCTGTGAGGAAAAAGGAATCCTTCTGCACTGTTGGTGGGAGAGTAGACTGGTGCAACCACTGGAAATCAGGCTGGAGATTCCTCAGTAAAACTAAGATTAGAGGTCCCATTCAACCCAGCTATTCCCCTACTGTGTATTTTTCCAGAAGAGCTGAAAACATCATACCACAGCAATATACATGCACTCATGTTTATAGCAGCATAATTTGTAATGGTTAAATCTTGGAAATAACCCAAATGGTCATCCACTGAGGAATGGATTATAAAATGGAGTATTATTCGGCTATAAAGAAAGATAAACTAGAGGCTTTTATAGGTAAGTGGATGCAACTAGAGATCATACACAGAAGTGAAATAAATCAGACTCACACGTGTAAATATTGTATTGTCAACCTAGTATAAGAACCTGAGAGTAAGAAGTAAATATTTCTGATATTCAGAATAAAGGGTATATTTACATCAAATTGGTTTTACTTTTTAGGAAAACTCCTCCCTACTATTTAAAATAATTTACATATTATTTAAAGTTATAATTTTTAAATTAACTAAATTAGAAAGTCATACCAATGGCATTAGCTAATAACTGCACAATTATCATAAGATAATTTACATATTTTATTTTGTCTAATTATTGTATCTCATTAGTGTGAAGTATTACCTGAAGTATTTCCTAGAATCCTAGAATGTATTAATTACACAAAGCATACATTTTAAGTAATTAAGTAATATATATATATATATATATATTAGTATATCTTATGAAAAATACATAAGAACCATAGTCAAAGCATTGCTAGGGCACACAATATTTGGGCAAGGATTTATATTTTTTCACTAATAAACATTACTGTCAAATTGTGTCACCAGTGAGCTTTGAAAATCACTATCAGAAGTTCCACAATGCATTTTTGAAAGATATCCTTAGCTCATATTCCCAAAAGGGACTGATTAAAAATAAAATTCTGTTAAGGAAACACTAGGACATTTAGTACAGTTTAGTTTGGGCCCCAAAACATGTACTACCTGTGTTCTTCAGGGTTTGAAGTAATATAAAAGTAATAAAGATATATAGAAAGGAAACAACGAAATTCAACTATTTGTCTCCTTTATTACCTTAAAATTTGGGTCAGTTTCCTGCTTGATTCTGTATATAGTCATGTAAATCACTTAAGAAGTGTCTGGCTTTATTAAAAGATTTATGGGCCCCACATTTACCAAATCTACATCATCATCCATCAAGACTGGGACACCAAGATAAAAGTAACAAAAACTTTTGTAGCATTTGCCTGGACTACAACTGCCCACACTGTGCAACCTCCAGCTCTGGACACCTCCAGAATTACTCCAGTTCTGGAGTAATTCCTAGAAGTCTCCAAACATGTACCAAGGTTCCAAGAAAGGCAGAACCTCCAAGACCACCCAGAGATGAGGTAACTTCCCGCCAAGCAGGAGAAATTATCCTCTGACAGGATTTGAGGCAGCCACCCTCCCACACAAGAACAATCATTTCATGGGAACTGAACTATTCCTCAAGCCAGAAGGGTCCCTCAGGAGCTACAGAATCAGAACTGAAATAATGATCCACCAGACCCTCACCTACCTCAGCTAATCCTTAGAAGCTGGCCTCAGTTTTATAAGCAGGCCAGCCTAAACCTCTTCCTCATAGAGAGCCCATCCCAGCTGTCCAAGCTGGAGTCCCCTCCGTATTCTCTCTTACCTTCCAACTCTGCCTGCTATATCCGCCCATGCCTTATCTGTGATGTGAGACCCTGCTCGGCAGCCTGAGTTGAGGCCTTATCTCCTCTTTGAGGGAACTCCTTGAGCCCTTAGACCCAGCTTTCTCACCTTAGAGCTCCTCTTGTTGGCAAGACTAACAAAGATACTTCATCAGATCTGACTTTCTTTCTAGGCATAAATATTACTCCACTTCCTCATATCAGAGTATGCATCTTGAAGTGCTTTGATGCTAAGTAACAGAAATCAAGTCCTACAAATTTAGTTAAAAAAAGAAAATTGTTACTGCACACTTTAAAATGTAACCCACAGGCTGAAAATGTGGCTTACTTTAATAAATAAATGACACTAGAACCTGGAGAGCCCCCAGAGAGCGAGGCCGCTACTGTGGTTGGGATCACTGTTTCTCATAGACTCGGGTCCTAAAGGTGCAGCCCCTAGTCTGTGGCACCACTGGACAGAAGTGGAACCTCTAAGAGAGAAAGCATAGAGGGACCTCTTCTGGTCTTCAGACTCATGCCTGAGAAAGGTAATTTTGACCTCAGCTCCCTTGCCCTCCCTGTTTCACACTACGGCCATGACACGAGCAGTTTGCACTGCCGTGTGCTCACTGCTATGACGTCCTACCTTGCCACAGGCCCAAAATAAACAAGGCCAGTTGTTCATGGACTGAAATCTTCAAAACCATGAATCCAACCTTTTTGTAAGTTGCTTATCTGGGGTATTTGTTATAGTATTGAAGAGCTAACTAATGCAACAGCTATACTCTCAGTCTTTTTTTCTCCAAGCATATCAGATAACTGCTCCATTCTGGGTTTTTTGTTTGTTTGTTTATATCTGTGTGTCTGTTTGTCTGTTTTTGTGATGCTGGGAATTAAACCTATGGCCTCGTACATGCTGGGTAACTACTACTGAGTTATGCTCCAGCCCCTGTGGTTCATTTTGGAGATAGTTGACCATGATTCATATAATTCCTGAATATGTGTGGCCAAATTCATGAAATTTTCAGAGATTAGTTGGCATGAATATCAGCTCCAAATTTCTCAAACCACTTAATCAGATAGCAATTTCCGGTACAGGCATCTCATCAAAAGAACAAGATCACAGAAACCAAATATGATTTCCAGAGTTTGCCACTATAGTTCCTGCTAATTTAAATGATGACTATTATGAACCAAGAAAATCACAATGATGGTTTAAAATAAAAGCAGTTTTATTCAAGTGTGGGACAGATTTGCAAATCAGGAAACACAGACTAGGTGAAGACTGAAAGCATTCTCCACCAAGGAAAGGCTATTTTTTCACCATGTAGAGAAATGGGTATGTCAGTGTCTTGGTTACTTTTCTCTCATTGCTGAGACAAAATACCCAACGCCCAAAATGAAGGAAAAAAAGGTTTATTTAGCTTACAGTTTGTGGAGGTTTCAGTCCATACTTGGCTGGTTCTGAGGCAGAGTGGCACACGGCAGAGAGCAAGCGTTCATGGCAGCAGAGCACAGCAAAAACAACCAGCAAAAGGGAGGAATGGCCACAGGAATGAAGCAGGCAGCCTCTTTCTCTTCCTTACATATACAAATTATTCCCCCTAGGATATAGCTTTCACACCCATAATCCCAGCAAACTATCTCCCCTAGGGCAGGTATAGCTCTCACACCCATAGTCCCAGCATTGGATCATGGATCAGTCATAAACTCTAAAAGCCACCAAATAACTGCATGAGGATTTGGGGGGACATACAGACACAAACCATAACAGTCAGATTAGCCTTGCTTGAAGAAGACTGGCAGGACAGAGCTCAGCCTAGCCTTAGAAAGTGATGCAAATCAGAGTGGTGATAAAGTTTTAAGTCCTTTGGAATTTCCAGGTCGAGAGGCAAACTGATCACTCTACTGTTTCTCCAGCCATGCAAAGTATTGTTAGATTCCAGAAAATTTTTCTTTCTGTGGAATCAGTTCCTAACATGATGTCTGCATGGCAATCTACCCTATCAGCAAATCTCTGAGACTGAGAAAAGGAAGTATATTCTCTCCTGGACACTCACGAGCCTCATTTATCATTGTGAAGTTATTTCTTGTGTGAGACTACACAGTCCTTGAGCAGAGTAGCTGATCTGCTTAGAATACACAGAAAAGCCGAGGATATGGAAATATCCCAACAGACATTTGCTGAATAAGTGAAAAACATAGGGTGAGACACCAAGGTGGTAGAGTGGTAAGCAGCAGAGAAAGAGCTTCCCTGAGTGTTGCTGTCCAGATGCGGGAATATAGCAATGTGAGGGACAAAAATGAGGGAAGTACATCTCCGGGACCCAGGAAGGATCTGAAGCATGAAATTGAAACCCATGGAGAAAGCAAAGAGAGGAACTTCAGTGAAGAAGGAGTTAACCAGTGGCACTTTCTTCCTGAAATGAGACTCACTGTTTGAGAGGAGCAGTCCAAAACTGCAGATCCACAGTGACTACTGGGGACCCCAGAGACCTCCATGTAAACACACATCAGTGGAAGGGAGCAGAGGACATGGACTGCACTAGCTGATGGTGAGTGCTGAGGGTTCAGTCCTCCTGTGAGAGAGAGTGTACCATCTTGGAGAGGAGCCTGATAAACTCAGAACTCAGAGAGGCTGCTGACTCTATCTAGAGAGTCCCAGCTGGGCTCAGTCACATTGAATTTGCACTGATGGCTGCGGGCTGAACGAGTCTGGTCTCAGCCAGAAAGTGCAGGCTTGTTGAGATTATTTACTACCCCACCAAAAATCTACTGGCTTCCTGGGATAAATCAACACAGATCAGGACTCTGTCTCCTCACATTGTCTAGCAGTGACAGCAGAGACAAACCTGCAAGTTACCTTTATTTCTCTCTCTCTCTCCTTTGTTTTTGGTTGTTATTATTGTGCTTTTGCTTTTGTTTTTTGTTATTTTCCTCCTTCATTGTTTGATCTTGTTTTTATATGAGTGTGAACACGGTTTCTAGCTTCTTTGTGGTTGCGGTTCTGCACTGTTCTTCTTCTTGTCTCTTGCTTCTCTCTTTCCCTCCTGTCTTCTGCACCAGTTTCCCAAAGTTAGCATGATCCCCCTTTGTCCTCCAGCCCTACTTCTAATCTCTTCCTTTTCTTTTAACTTTCTATTTTATACACTAATCTCTTTTGAGTTTGAACCTCTGAGGATAAAACTGACACATTAAGGAATTTATACTGCATGTAACTTTCTGGTCTCTTTCAGACTTTATTATATAACCAGAAGTCTAGTTCATATAGTTAAAGGAGGCAAAGTAATGGTTACCTCAGTTTGCCATTTTCTAGGCTGTGATTGATGTTACTGTTATTGCTGATGGTGCTACTTGAGCCAAAAATGACATAATTTTTCTAAACAGCCATTCTTCCTGGTATTCTAAGATTGAGATTGACTAAGGATCATAGCGAATACTGTGGCACAGTGCCAAAGAAAAAGACTCCAGGCCAAACAGGCAGCAGCTTCTCATGCCCAAAAAATTGAAAAGATGGATTCTTGCAACAGACTCAAAAGTTTACACCTGGACGATACCCCAGAGAAGTAGTCATTTCCTAAGGGTTCTAAATACTAGCAATAAAGCAACCCACCATAGGCAGTTTATAAGCATCAACCTAGGAATTAAAATAAAAAAAGAAAAGAAAATGACAAGACACTTAAACAAGATACAACCCCAGATATACAGTTCAACAAAGGCAAACCCAGGGGCCAATGAGGTTGGACAGTCCAAAGCTGCCCATCTGGCCTCTCTGAAGTGGTAACAACAAAGCAATTAAACAAGGCTCTAGAAAAAAATCAAATCAGAAATAATTTCTCAGATAACTGCAGAGAAGGTGCCTACAATGAAAACCGTGTTTGGTGTCTCTAGAACAGATACAGACAAAAAAATAGAAGAACTTACAAAAATTATGGAAGCTAGGGATGCTCAGCAGAGGAAAGAAATGGAATCCATCAGGCAGATGCAAGCCAATATCCAGGAGCTAAAAATTCCACTGAAAATATCCACAGCAGATTAAGCCAATGTTAGGACATGATTTCACATATAGAAGACAGGCTTGTGGTTGATGATCATGAAGAGAAAGATTTCTTAAAAATAGAAAGGGACCATGAGGGATCAGCACAGCAGCTGTTAGATGAGACAAAAAAGAATAATTTAAGATTGATTGGAGTCAATGAAAAAACAAGAAATAACACAACTGATATATTTTAAAAAACTATTTACAGATGTCATGGCAGAAAAATTCCCTGGTAGGGAAAAAGAATTTGACATACAGGTAAGTGAAGCATATAGACCTCCAATTAACCAGGATCAAAAAAATAAAGCCAAAAGAAACAAATCACCTATAAAGGAAAGCCCATCAGAAACCACTGAATTCTCAGCACAAACCCTCAAGTGAAGCAGAGCTTAGAGTGAAGTATTCAAATTCTGAAGGAAAACAATCACCAACTGAGATTGATGTACCCTGCAAAACTACCTTTAAAAATTAATGGAGAAATAAGATACTTCCATGACAAGAAACATCTGAGGAAAATTATGACCAACAAACCAGCACTCCAAAAATGTTTTGAAAGACATTCTACAAAGAGATAACAAGGACTAGTACCTCCATGAACCCCCCCCCCCCCGAGAAGGAATCCACCAGGCAAGGCAAACAATTAGACAGAAAAAGGAAAAAAAGGAGAGAGCCAATAACAAGAAAATAACATGACAAGGATACGTCAATACATATCAGTTACAACCATCAAGTCTAATGGTCTCAATTCACCAGTTAAAAGACATGGATGGGCAGAGTGGGTCAGGAAGAAAGATCCAACAGTATGCTACATACAAGAAACACATTAAATTAAAAAAGAAATTCATAAACTGAAAGTCAAAGGGTGGACATGGAGCCCAGAAAAAAGCAGTGGTAGACATTCTATTTGCAGACAAAGTGAATTTCAAGCCAAGACTGATTGAGAGAGATAAAGAAGGTCACTATGTACGTGTAAAGGGAAAAATACAAGAGGAAGAGGTAATGATCATAAATATATATGAAACAAATATAGGTGCACCCAACTATGAAAACAAATTTTAATGGACATAAGAAAATCAGACAAGCACTTATACAATTTTACTAGTAGATCTCACTACCCAGCTGACATAAAAAAACAGATCAACTAGACAAAAAGTCAAAAAAGAAATGTTAGAAAAGAACCAAATTTTTTGACAAATGGATTTATTATATGTCTACAGAGTGTTCCAACACACACCATCAGGATATACATTCTTCTTAGCTGCATATGGGATGTTCTCCAAAGTAGAACATGTACTAGCTGATAGAACAAGTAAATATAAAGGAATTGAAATTATCTCAGATTACATTATCAGACTATAGTGCAATTATTTTTTAAAACAATGGTAAAAGAAACCACAAGAAGTTCATAAACACATGGAAATTAAATAATATCCTCCTGAACAACCAATAGGTAACAGATAAAGTTAAAGAAGAAATTAAACAATATCTACAATTAAATGATAACAGCAGTACAACGTGCCAGAACTTAGGGGAGACAGTGAGAGCAGTCCTGAGAGGAATATTTATAGCAGTGAATACCCATATCAGGAAAACAGAGCAAGTGCCAATACACAACTTCATGGTGGACCTAAAACTTCTAAAAAAGAAGAGCTGGCTAAGCCAATAGCTTGTACAGAGGAGGAAATCATACAGATCAGAGCAGAAATTAATGTAACAGAGACTAAGAAAGCAATACAATACAAAAGATCAGTGAATTGAAGAGTTAGTTCTTTGAAAGATTAAATAAAATTGATAAACCTTTAGACAGCCTTTTCCAAAAATAAAAGCAAAAGACTCAAATACACGCAATGAGGAATGAAAAGAGTGAAATCATAATGGACGCTGCAGAAATCCAGAACATCAATTACACCTATTTTGAAAACTTATATTCTAATAAGATGGAAAATGCAGAATAGATTCCTAGATATGTATGAATTAACAAAGCTGAATCAAGAAGATACAAACATCCAAAAGAAACCAGTGTCAGTCAATGAAATCAAAGATGTAGTTAAAAACCTATCAACAAAGAAAAGCCCAGACCCTGACAGATTCACTGCTGAATTCTACAAGAAATTTAGAGAAGACCTAACACCACTTCTTCTCAAACAATTTAATGAAATTGAAAGAGAATATATATGCCCAAATTCATTGCTAAAACCAAGCTTTACCTTGATACCAAAACTAGAGAAAAACTCAGCTAAGAAAGAGAACTATAGGCCAATCCCACTAATGAACATAGATCAAAATTCCTCAGTAAGATACTGGCAAACAGAATGCAGCAAACATCAAGATTATGCCCCATGACCAAGTGGGATTCCTCCCAGGGATGGAGGGATAATTCAACATACATAAATTAATAAATGCAATGCACCACATCAACAGAGACAAGGACAAAACCCATGAGAATCCAAATAGAAGCAGAAACAGAGTTGATAAAGTCAAACACCCATTCATGTTAAAAATTCTACAGAAAACTGGAATAGATGGCCTTTATCTCAATCAGATAAAGGCCATCTATGACAAACTAACAGCCAACATCATACTAAATAGAAAAAAATTAAAGCTTTCACTCTAAAATCAGGAAAAAACCCAAAGATGTCTACTGTCCCACTCTTATTCAACATAATCTGGGAAACTTTAACCAGAGCAATTAGACAAAAGAAAGAAGGAATAGTGATAGGAAAAGAAGAAGTTAAATTGTCATTATCTGCAGATGACATGATACTCTACATAGAACACCCCAAAACTCCATTAAAAACTACTAGACTATTAAAAGTGAATTCAGTAGCATAGCTGGATACAAAGGAAGCACTCAAAAATACATAGCCTTCCTGTACACAAATAACAAACTCACTGAGAGAGAATCTGTGAAACAGCACCTTTCATAACAGCGTACAAAACATGGAATACATAGGAATCAGTCTAACAAAGGATGTAAAAGATCTCTAGATTGAAAACTACAGTACTCTGAAAAATGAGATTATAGAGGATATCAGAAAATGGAAAGATATCCCTTGCTCTTGGGTAGGAAGAACAAAAACAGTGAAAATGGCCACACTTCCAAAACTGTTATACAGATTTAATGCAATTCCAATCAAAATTCCAACAGCATATCTCACAGAATTAGAGAAAAGAATCCTAAAATTCACTTGGAACCAGAAGAGACCTAGAAGAGCAAAGGCAATTCTGGGCAACAAAGGAAAGGCAGGAGGCATCACAATCCCTGATTTGAAATTATAATATAAAGCTACTGTGATAAAAATAGCATGATACTGGCAAAAAAAACACATTCTGAAGATCAATGGAACAGCTCAAAAGATGCAGAAATAACTCCATACACACTCAGCCACCTTATCTGTGACAAAGTGGCCAAACACATTCACTGGAAAAAAGATAGCCTCTTTAATAAATGGTGCTGAAAAACGGGCTCTGCACACGCTAAAGATTAAAATTGGACCTATATCTTTCACTATGCACTAAACTAAATTCAAAATGGATCAAAGATCTGAATATTCAAAGAGAAACATTAAATCTGCTGGATGGTAGAACAGGTAAAACTCTTGAAGACACTGGTGTAAGCAAAGACTTTATGAATAAAACCCTGATTGCACAAAAACTTTCAAAAAGAATCAACGATGGGTTCTCATCTTATTAAAAAGCTTTTGTACAGCAAGAGAAATCACCAAAAGAATGAAGAGCCAGGCATGGTGGCACACGCCTGTAATCCCAGCACTCGGGAGGCTCAGGCAGGAGGATCCTTGTAAGTTCAAGGCCAGCCTCAGCTACAAAGTGAGATCAAGGCCAGCCTGAACTGCATAGCAAGACCCTGTCTCAAAAAGAAAAAAAAAAAAAAAAAAAAAAAAAAAAAAAAAAAAAAAAAA